>VWZD01008533.1:201640-215387 GCA_013396695.1 Sakesphorus luctuosus
CCTATAAAAATAGCATATTAATACATTAAAAGCAATCTGGTATGCAAAAGAAATGAAAATAGCTACAGCAGGTTGATAAGGAACAGCCAGTATAGGAAACAAAAGGAACCAACATGAGTGATGAGTTCTGAATAAAGTGAAAAGTTCTGGCTCACTTAAAATTTACAGAATGTGAATGCCTCATTGATTGCCAGTGCTATCTGACAGGGCATAGAACAGTCCAACATAACTTATGGATGGGGAAAAACATTTCCATGTTACACATCATGACCAGTTTCAGGCAGGAAAATGTCACTGCCAGAAAGGAAACAGTTAGTACAAAAAAAAAAAAGAATCTGTGTAATGGCTGAGGTTACAGCTTAAGAAACCCATATGCAAAGGCTTTCTCTCCTATGGATCTCCTCACTTCCCCACAGGACGGAGTTATTTACATGGTCTCATGCTCATTTACAGAGAGGCAGCATAGATCCGTAAGAAAGTGATTTTGTACTCATCCAAAAATATAAACGAGCCTGAGTGTATAAATATAAGACAGGTTAGATTTCCAGAAACAGAATTGTTTTATTAATGCAGGTAAACAAGCCAACCACTGAGATACAGAAAGTCAATTGTACGCTTAACGAACTAAAAATACTCCTATCAAAATTCACTTGACATCTCTGCTTAAAAAAAGTTCCAGCCTTTAGCAAATATAATTTAAATGAAGAAAAGATGATTCCTTCAAATCTACTCCAAGCTTTGACATAAGGTTATTTTTTAACTAATTGAATAAAAAACTAGTTCCTCTATCCCATCCAACTTAAGACCTCTGCTACACACAATTAACACATGCCTAGACAAATTTAGCTCTCTTTTATTCTGAAGCTTGACATTTGACCTTTTCACACAGTATTGCTTTCTACAAATTATCTTTATTTTTAGATTAAATAATTACAGCACTTTTTTTTTTCTTCCAAGAAGAAGCTGACATCAGAAAGTAATTATGGGATACATTCTCTCCATTCATGTTTCACTACTAAGGGCATTGCCTCAATACTTAATAAACCTTCTTTAAGATTACATTTGGCAAAGTAAGGCATGAGATTTAATAAGAATAGCCCAATTTATATCTCATTTTTGCCTCATAGACTGAGAAGTAAAATTTAGTCAATAACAAGAAATGCTAATTGCATTTTCTCCCCATTTCCAAGGGAGATATTTTGACATTATACATAGAACCTTCATTTTTTGAGTAGTGCTGTTCTACTCGTCAAGAGTCTACAAACAGTATAAATTTTCCTTGTAGAGACACCAACTGTTAGTACTGGGGACAAGAAGATCTCTGTAACAAGGAAATAGTTAGATGTCCTACAAAGAGCCCTGATTTGAGAATTTAGTTACTTACAATGAACAAATTAAACTCCTAGAAATGTGACAAGGTTAACATTTGCTAAGTATGGGGTTTTTTCTGAATAAAAGAATTCATCTTAATACAGAATCAGAATCTTAATTCACACGCTGATGGATTACTCATTAGCCTATTATCAATTAACCTGAAGAAAACAAACCAAGGCCTTAAACTGAGGAAGAAATAATGAAAAGAATTAACATGCTTTTGAGAACACTGAAAAAGATTTGAGATAACAAAATCAATGTTCTAGCTTTTGCATTCAGTATTTCTACCAGTGTAAATGGCAACTATAAAACCTGGCAATTATTTCATCCTATCTGAATTGGGAAACGATTTAATTCTGAGCCTGAAACATAAGTAATTGAGTAACCAGATGAAAACATTTCTACAGAGCTTCTGCTCCCATTAAAAACATCTGCAGAGTGTCATATTACCTGTGGCTTTCAAGACTCTACAGTATCATCTGTCTTCCACACATCTTGGTTAAAATGCCAGTCCTAGCCTTTTGTGAGACTTTTTCAAATATATTTTCCCTCTCTGCTTACACAGGCTTATTTTCTACACCGTCCAACACTTTTTAAAAATAATCACATGCCATCCAGGGCAAATATGTAAATAAGTAATGTTCTATGAGCAGGCACCACACAGCCAGGGTTTATTTGGCTTTTCCCAAGAGATGTAGGAGACCCATAATGAAGTGCTGAGAGTTAAGGCAAAGCACAAGATTCAGTGATCCATGTGATTTTTGGGAACTGTCACTGCCTACCAAGTCACTAAATTCTTCAGCTCAGGAAACTGTGGCCAACAGCCCTGGCAGTCATCCTGTGCTCCTGAAGGGCAGTGATATTCTGTCACTGAAAAGTAGCATGATTTTAAGAGCATTCTTGAAAATAAAAAACTGTTTGTTCAGCTTGAAACAAAAGTAATTAAAGGTATACCTCTATGTGAGCATAAAAGACAAGTCAAGCTGTGATCTGAGAAATATTCATGGGGTAGATGGCACATATACAAGGTAAGGAATCAGTTATGGCCATGCAGGTCTCTGTATGTGAAGGAGCAGAAGAAAAAGAAGTTGAACATCCTGGTGCAAAGCTGAGAGGCACTCAGTGCTTAAGGAGAATGCAAGTGTTGGATGCCACATTATGGTTGTCAAATTGCTCAAGGAGCTGCATGCTTCTCTGGCAATCTGTGAAACCTCAGAGTTAGTAAACAGGGCTGACAAAGGGTTGCAAGCTCGATTTGAATACTGTCACAAATTCACTAAAACAGACAAGACTTGGCCAGAAAGGTCCATGATGACATGGTCAACACTTTTTTCTCTTTAATGTAAAGAAGAAAGGTATTTAGCTCTGTTGATCATGAGTGATGTTAACAACACTTAAAGTTCTTCATTAATTCCAGAAGACCCAAGTTTAATTTACTGTCTTCTTCTGAAGCCCTTTAATAACTTTAAGTAACAAAGAATTTTTTTGATGATGCTAAGTATCTGCAAAATCATGGAGATGTATCCATGAAGAAGAATTTTAGAAAGATATGTTCCATGAGGGTGATGGATGTGCTCACAATATATCAGTGCATGATTGTATCTTAAGTATTTTCCCAAACATACATCTTGTATGTGTGCTTAAAGATCAGCTAAAAATCAACCCATTTATCTTGTAAAACAATCTATCAATTTTCAATCATGTTTGCCCTCAAAAAGGGGCAGAGAGAGGGGACAGAGCATTTAAGAGTGTCTGTTAATGTTAATGTGTGCATAATAGTCCCAAGTGTCAACACCTTCTGTACAGATTACATACCAACTAATGGGAATGCTTTTTGTTTGGTTTGCTAGAATATGGGTGCAACTTTCAAAAACATCAAAAAGGCTTAAAAACTGGGAAACTTGGGCTCCTTTATATCAATAATTTTGGCAGATGAAACATAGAAGACCTTTTATCTGTACTTCAGATTTTGCTGTAAGGCTAGAGATACCTGAATTATCTCAGAGCAGGTTAACTGAGATGCTTGTAGCTAAAGCCACAGCTACAAAGAACAGCAGCTGGCAGTGTGTGCATCATGTAGGTTAACATATTATTTCCTGAAGGAAGAGCATAAGAATACAGAATTTGGAAACAGATCTAGCCAGCACTAGATGTCCTAGCAGCATTAAATGAAATCTTGTCCAAGGCCACTCTTTTTTCTCTTGTATTTTTCCAGCCTTTGAGTTTGCCTTCTCTTGTGAGTCTGAACTGTGACTTGGCAACATAAGATTGGCAAAGTGAAGGCATTTTTCAAACTGATACTAAATCGTGGGAAAAATGCCAGCTAACTGGAGATTTAATTGTCATGGCATATAGAAAAGCTACCACTACTTTATGTAAAGTAATAAATTATTATCTTTTCAATACTTGTTGAGTTTCAGCTGAAAACACAGTGAAGAACAAATGAATGCATCCTGACCTTTTTTCCTCTCCTATCATCTTGCCTAGTTCTGTTTCCTGGCTTATAGTAGTTCTGTAGAGGTGCATCAGTTTGCAGTTTGCCTAAGTATGAGGGAAAGAACATGCTGACTGAAAGAAATAAATAGAATACTGAAAATGCAAAAGAAAGAGCAAACTACTTTTCTGTCACTGTAGAATGGTAAAATTAAGGAAAAAAAAAGTTTTACTTGCAGCCTCAAAAAATCCAAGGTATTATGCAGTTCCTGCTCATTGGAATAGGAATATATAAAAGCAACAAGCCATGCCCCTGTATTTTTGCAATTACTAAAAATTGGCTTTTTCACATTAAATACTGAAATTGATTCATCCTCACAAAATCACTCACAGACTAGTATCATTTTGTCCAACTTAAATGCAGCCAAGATCTCTATGCCCAGTGTGATCAGATTCCAGTTATGGTTACAAGTACCATCAGCACATTTATATGAGAAGCAATAAAATATATCCAGTACTAACTTCAGTGGGATTTTTTTTTCCAATATGACCTAGAGATGATTTAACCATCTTAACAACTGCTTTCTGGCCTTTTTCTCCAGCACCACATCAATTTTGAAGTGTCATGTTTATTTACTCAGTATTAGCATCCCAAACTTCAGAATATTTTAACCTAGTTGTAAAAGAAACAACTTTTGCCAGACTGGATCTAATTTCACATCATAAATCAGCAAGAACATCTTTGTTATGTTATCTTGCAACACTTCCATCACAGGCTGTGATAGGGCCATCCTTTCCCCACTCTACCATGTTTCAAGCAATACATCTCTTTCACTTAGCGGAATCTTTGTATCTGTGGGTTCATATTGTCTCGAGATTATCCACAACTGGAAGTTCTCTTTTTTTCACTTACTTCTTTAACCTTGTTCTTACTTTTGCCTTTTGGGGGACATGAATTGTAGTAAAAATTATATGAGCACTGAGAGTCTTAGTTTGCATTGTAGGCTGTGACTGTTCTGTCCCAAATGTGAGTCAGAGCACTCTCAGTTAGTTTCTGCTGTCCTCAAGACCCATTAAATAAATTCCAGGTATATATGGTTCACTCTGAAATTAGTATGCCCCTTCAAAATGCCACGTCAATACTGCATTTCTGTAGAGACCTTCTGCACCTAGAGAAGAGAAAGAGCTTCAGAAAGCCACATTACCCACTTCAAGGCATTTTTATATTGTGAATATGGCACAAGGAGGCCATAACAAAACAAATAAACAATCCAACAACTTTATCTTTGGGATTTTGCAAGACATATATTGTGCAAGTGTGTTTCTAACAGTTTATTCAACAACATCAAGCTTACATGGTGGTTCTGAAGTGTATTACTGTTTTGCACGGGGATGAGGGTCAGCACAAGAAACACAAACACCAACTTCAAAGAATAAGTATATAAATTTACCATAGTGCAAAACAGCAAAGAATTTCAAAAGAAGCAAATAATTATAAAAGGATAAGCTTAGCAATGCTAATCATTACTACAAAGAGTGTCTGTAATAATTAAGAAAAAGATACATCACCAGTTACCCCGTTAATACATTACCATAATCCAGACTCGCAGGTCAGCGGGGGAGCTCCAATCACAGGGAAGGGTCAGAACCACTACTGGGAACTGGGAAATCCTACGCAGTGCATCCACATGTAGGTGAGGTCCCTGTCTTTGTTTTGAAAGGGTCCAGCTTTTATATTGTTAAACAAACAAGCTTACATCACTCATTTAGTGTGGAAAATATCTGGCTTTCTTCTCTCCTTGGTTTCCACCTAAAGCCTGGTCAGGGTTCAGAGGAAAATCAAGAGAGTCAGTTTGGACCATCTAGTGTAAAACAAGGCCAGCTCTCCACTTCCATGGCCTTGACTAGTCTCTAAACACGGAAAGATAGATGCATTCACATCTCATTAATGAACAGATACTAATCTTCACTAATAAGCAAATACCAATACATCTTACTAACAAGCATTTGTGTTTACACAGGTGTAGTCTTATCATATTACATACTTTACTAAGGAGTATACAGAATTTTGGCTAATAAGCAGATATGGTAAATACAACATTAGGTTGCAAGGTTCTTTCAGAGGTCAACTCAGACTCATGGACTCAGCATGGACTCATGTTGTTCAGGCCTCAGCACCTGAATTACAAACACACAGAAATAATTCATGTGGTTAGCATTAGATCAATTGTTAAATTTTAAAGGCAATAAGTTTTTAATACCTTAATAAACACTTTAATAAATATTTGAGAATAAATATATTCAGATGATGACAGAAATTCATATCTATAGTTGGTTAAAAATAAAATTTCCCCTAGGGAAACTTTTTCATGTTACCTGTTATATTGTAGCTAAGGATAGATCAAAAATAGATCTAAAAAAAAAGGCTTCCTACAAATTTAAATGTTTTAAAATTTTGCCCCCTTTATTTTCATCTTTTCCCCTTTGCTTGGCCATAGAATGTAACTGGATTAATCATATCCTCTGCTTCACTTTCGGTTTTTCCATTCATTTTTCCTCCTATGATTGAAATTTTTCAGACCTAGAAAACTACAAGAGATTATGTAAACTTGTAACAGTTTTACTCTGTTTTAAAAACATTTAAGATACTATGAATTCTTAATTTTGTTTTCGAACTTTGTATTAAAAGAGAAGCATATTTCAACAAAGGAAGAATCTTTTGATGGTAAAATCTTTCAAGGGGAAAAAATCAGCTGGCAGTACTCATATTCATAGTACTGAAGTATTTTGAACTCTGACTTAAGAAGTCCCTCAGCCACAAATCAGTGAAGGGTGGGAAGAAACATTGAGGAGTCCATATTTGCATAGAATTTAATGTCTTTCTTCAGCAACCTGTGTTGGTCAGCATAAGAGACAAAAAGCTGTACTAGGTGGACTTTTCTCCAATGCCATAACAAAACTTTGGCTCTTTTTCTGGCACTAAAGTTCTCTCCAATTTATATTCAGAAATAATAAACCTAATGGGCAGACCACAAATCATTTACAACATCAAGTTAATCATTATAATAGTCTTTATAATGTAAAATGCATGTATTACCAATAAAATACATTAAAATAGTTCAGTAAGCCAGTAACATTAATTTTCAAGGGCTAGCCGGTGATGACACATATCATACTTCACTATTGCATTAAATCTAGCATATTATTAAGCATGTAAATTTGAACAGAGAAAGCTGAGGCATTTTGATCCTGATTTTACTGTTTTTAGAAAGAGAATGCCAGAATAGACACTTATTCTATGTATACTTTCAGAGGACCCTGTGATTCTTGGCCATGACATCACAGAACCAGAGAAATAAAAAATTAAGGGCACGTATTTCTTAATTAGTTCCCTTTAGCTTTTCATCTGTCACCATAGTGCCCTTATACGCAGATAGTGGACTTCCAATGGTTACAAAGTTGGGATCTGAGTGAGAGGTTCTTGGACTGCAGCAATAGTGAGAAATTGCACAAACCCTGGAAGTGGTCACAACCATGAACTAAGGGAACAAGATTCCCAAAGCTGCAGGAAGCAGTCAGGGAAAACACAAGATTTTCCCTTCATACATACAATTTACATACACCCACCTGCCACTGTGATCTCTGAGACTCGTTTCAGGCATGGCAGAAATATAAATTCAGCTGATTAAAGGACAGGGAACCTACTATGAATTCTGAAGTACTTTAACTTGGTACAGTAAACTATCACAAATATAGCATACTAAGGACACAGTTCTATAGTGTGGGAAAGTTTATAATTTATACCAAGGATGCATTTTTCTTTTCTGCATCCCTACTCACCTTCAAGTACTATAAGAAGTTCCCCTCTTCACTCAGTTTTACAGTCTGATATGAAATAGAACTATCTTCTAGAGTCTTTTGCTTGGGCAAGTCTTTGCCTAAACTTTTCAAAGTTAGTTTAGTCTTTCCACTTAAGCTGGTGTACATCTAGCCTCCAAATCACTTTTATTGCTCTTTTCTTCTTCCTTTCTTGTGATTTTTTTCCAGTCATAGGATGCCAAAATGGAATGTGGTATTTCAGGTATAGTCACTGGTGCTGAAGGGGAGGGAAGGTATCATCTTCCACCTTTTCTGACAGAATCACGATTTCCCTTGATCCTCCCACACTCTTCGAGTCTCTAAGAATGCATTCCTTTCAACATAATTCAGATGTATTAACCCAGAAAGATGCAAAGACTTGGGATAAAAGCAGGAGAAGGACGGGAAGGCAAAGCAAAACAGGAAGTGTTCAGCAGAACAGGACTGCATAGACCAACATGTGTCATGGTGGTCAAAAGCAGGTAACAAATGATCGATGATCATGGAGCAAAAGAAACAGGAGACTGATTCACCAAACCTTTTAATCTTCTGTATTCCATCATACTTGTGGAGGCAAATCCTACCCAGGCAGTGAGGTTGCATTTTACGTCTGATTTGTCAGATTGTAAACAACGGCACAATGTGTAAGACAGTGGAGAATGAAAGCCCATATGTTCTCAAATCTGCTGAGCCTTTTATATGCCTTTTTGCTTTTTTTAATGGGGAATTCATCAAAGTCAACTCTCCGCTACGAAGACTTTCAGTTTCAACAGATGAACATGTTTTCATAAAAAAGGCTTTACATGAAAATACTCCTGATTTGCAGTCCTGTTGTTAGAGCTCCCACAGCCCTGTGCGCTTAAGTCAGCCCCCTCACTTGCTGGGGAAGCAGGGCAAACCAGGAAACACCCTTGGCACTGTGAGTGGCTGTGAAACCTCAGCACAGCACAGCCTGCACAGCGAGGAATGAGTGGGACTGTCAACAGAAGTGTGAGGAACACATTGGCCCAAATTCTCTGCAGATCTGGGTTTCTGCTTTGCAGAGCCAGGAGAGAAAGCAACGTGTTTCACCTCTCCCTTCCTTTTCCCACTGCAGCTAGATGACTGCCCTAGCCTATGCCGTCTTTTAAGAGTCCCCTAAAACCATGGGGTGGAACTCACCACCTCAATGCAACCTGGTGTCTTCTTCAAACATTGTAATGAAGACAAAATTGCAATTTGGCCTATAAAACAGGATTTTGAATTCAGCATCAGCTGGGAGGGACCTTGTGCAGCAAGGCAGGTCGTCATGGCACAGAGCAACACTGATCCAAGAAATAATCCACTCGGCCAATTTCCCAGCATTGCCATCAGACTTTTAGATTGCTGCTCCTTGAAAGGACATCCCAGCTTCCTGCAGTGCAAATCAGACTAATAAGGAGTAATCAGAAGGCAGGTCATTTTGGTCCTTTAAGGAGGACTAAATTCAGAAGGCTTATTTTGCGGAAGAAAGAGTTTTACTGGCTGTGGTGATTTACTCTAAGTAGAATTTACATGGAACAGAGCCTATGTCATAGAACTGAACTTGCGTGCTTAAAATTAGAATAATGAAAAAACCCTACCATTTTAAAATCTATACAGTAATCTATCAAAGACAGCTTGAAAGTAAAACATACATGGTTCCTAAGCAAAGAAAGAAAAAAAGCATGACTGAAAGTTTAGCCTGACCTATTTAAACATATTAAGTTCTCAGTTATTTTGCTATGAACTTGCAAGTGGTTATTCAGCTTGGTCCCTGTTGCAGATACTCTACATGTCAGAGCATGCAGAGCTGAGTAGATAGAGGGATATGCACATGGAGGCAGCACCTGGAATACAGCAAGTCCTCTTCCCAAGTGTTTTTTCCTAGTGTATTCTTGACTTCAGCTCTGGTAGCCACTTTTGCTGGAGGAAGTCACTATTGTTTCCTTCTCATCTAAGTCACAGGTTTTAACAATAAAACACCTCCAGGAAACATGGGGAGCAGGTAGAGTCTGTCTTCACAGTTTCACTGGT
Source organism: Sakesphorus luctuosus (assembly GCA_013396695.1). NCBI lineage: Eukaryota > Metazoa > Chordata > Aves > Passeriformes > Thamnophilidae > Sakesphorus > Sakesphorus luctuosus. The sequence goes on from VWZD01008533.1 coordinate 211,340, forward strand.
TTTCAGATTGCTCATATTACCTGGGGGCACTTCATTTCCTACCATCCCTTCTATCCCCACCTGAGGCAAGCAGGAGTCTGCAGAAGTTACAACAGTGCCCAATTACAGACACCCAATCAATGTTTTTTAAAGACTCAAAAAAAGGGGCTACTTTTGACTAGAATCTTGTTTCTGTTAATTCTGGCAAAGCTTAATATGTTTTCAGAGTATTAAAAATCAGCATTCTCTATGCTAGATTAACTTTTATTATTTCAATATAAAAATGGATAGCATACAAGAAAATGCAAACACAGATTCCTTGAAGATTGTCTTCAGTGTTGATTCAATAGAAGTTATTACGTAAGGTCAAGTGCACCTAAAAAGAAAACTGGAATCTGAATGTTTATGGGTGTGAAAATGTGAATGCTGAAAAAAATTCAAACAAGAATACGAGGCAACATTTGGTTGCCTAAGTATATTTATGGCACCATCTTAAGGATTCTGATGGTGTTTCTTCAAAGGAAGCCAAGTCCAAAGGGAAACAGGTGTCCCTTGGAGGACCTGCTGGATCTCTCTATGTGAAGTAGCAGACAGAACTTGCAGCTTGTTCTTCCACTTGAGTGGGAAGACATTTTTGATACAAGAAAAGAATTCTGGTCTCTGAGCAATTGCTCACTTGGTGTATCATCTTTAGCACATGGTAGATACCTGCTCAAGATCACTTCCTATGAAGTGCTGCATATCCTCATGCAATACTAAGGCAATGTAGAAACATTTCAAAGAAGGAACATAAATTTCCCAGTTGGTAAAGAAAATAAATTTATAAAAAAATGATTGCTATTGCATGTAGTCCTACCCCAACTATTCCAACTTCTTGGACATCAGCTGCAGTCAGGCCATTCAAAAGGGGCATCCAGCATTATTTAGTATCTGTCCAAGGGGCATTGAGAAGATTATTTAGAATGGGGTCCATCTCAAACAACTTAATTAACACCCTTAAATTTGAGTGTCTAAAATAATCTTCCAGATTTTCCTAAGGACAGTGGAGAGACATGAGCATCTACAAATGCCACTTTATTTCTTTCTAAGGTGAGAACCTTAAAAGGGCAATAGCAACTCCAAATTGGTGAAGCAGTATAGTTATCACCATTTGTCTCTATGACTCTCTGAAGTCCCTCAGGTTGGCATATTTTCACTTTGTGGGTGCTGAATTACTGGAGTACTGATTTTCGAAAGCAAGCCGTTCTCATCACTGTCACATGAAGCAAGATTTAACTGGCTAGAAGAGGATGGTCAGACGTCTACTTCATGGTTCCAGATGACCAGCATATCATCCAGCCTCAGCGTGGAAAAGAAGAACTACTAATAATATGAAGCATTACCTCAACCACCCCCATCCCCTTAAAATGAGCTTCTCAGTTAACCCCTAGGAATAGCAGCCGCAGGAACAGTTTCCCTACAGTAAATAATTTCCAGTTGGAGCCCTTTAGCCAAGACACTATATTTTCAAGTCCTATGCTTTAACTCAGGCATAAGTTTTGCATAAACTTTATGCAAAAAACTATGAGATGAGATTCTATAGGCTGGGCAATGCAAATTCACAAATCAATCACTTGTAATAGCCAAGGGTGACCTGAAAACACATGAGGGTTTTTTTCATTTTCCTAGCATGGATTATAAACACATCCAGGAAATCCATTCAGTATAAGTGTATTCACCAGCAAGTACCATTTGTTTTTTTGGAGTATGCCTCTGAGAAAAGTAGTTTTATTTAAACAAGAAGAGAAGAGAGCAGATTACAAGAGTTTTTCTTACTCTTGCAAGCTTAAGCAGGCTTAGCGGGTACAATTTACTACTAGAATAACAGAAAAGAATAGAAAAATATTTGCTATCTATTATTTGCATTGCTGCAGAACATTCAAGCACCTGTCAGCGGGCACTCCACAGACATGGAACATAAACATACTCCCTGCCCAAAGAGCTAACCTGCTGTGCAGGGCAAGAGGCACAATCCCACCCAGAAAGCCATAAAGAGCCAAGAACTACTAGGAAAACTATTGTCAGCACAATGAGTAGATCAGTGTAATTAATTGTATTATTCAAAATTACACTGTATCTAAATATTTTATAAAAGATGGTTATGGGTATGCTGATTCAGAATTTTTTCTGTGATTTATTTTTCTTAATATTTTCAGTTACTTATTTTTAAAAGTCATCTAATTTTGGAAATTAGCTTTTTCTGGTCACTGAATTTCACTGTTGTCTAGTAGGACAATTTGGGGTAAGGTTTCTGACTTTTTCAAATTTTCATGGATTAGTAGAACACATCTTTCTCTTACAAAATGCAGTATGTTTTTATCTAAGCATTATACTAAGACAAGCATGTGGATCTGGAATTTAAACACCTTTTAACAAACTAAAAGCTCCTGCAGCATAGTGACACTGTTTTTCTAACTCAACACCAAAGGAATAAGTTCCCAAACTTCTGGAATTCCTTGCAAGTACAAGATCTCACTTGCATCTCACTATTCAGCCACTCCACATTTCCTTTTCTCCATGATCTTTAAGGAACACACTGGTCTATCAGCTGGGCAGCCCTAGCCTGTCACCCTAACCCCAGACTTTTCTGCACCATAACATCACTGTCAGGCTAGAGATGAGAACAATCCTACAGAAACCAGTGGTTTAGGTCATTATTCTCCACATTCAGAGGCTGATTTTGTCAAGACTACTCACTGGATTCATCTGTTCATTTCCCCTATGGATTTTGGCAGCTCTGAGATTCCTGCTGACTTTACCAAAAAAAAAAAAAAAGGAACCTAGTTTATCAAAGAAACAGGAGGAGTGTAATTCTGACATACGGGAAGAAGGAAATTTTGTGTGGGCAGTCAACAGAAGGGAAAGGAAAGCCCAAAGGAGCCACCGACTCAAATCATTCTGTTTCACATTGCTGAAACTGGTTGTTTGAACACACTGGTAGGTCTTCTGTGTTAATTAGACGTTATTTAACGATCTCAATCACTTCCTAGGGACCAGTGGCACAATACAGCCCCCACGATAGCTCACAACATTGACATCTTCCTCAAATAGCCTGAGTTAATCAGATGCAAAACAGCCTCTGTACCACCCGGATTGTTCAGCCATGCCAGGGCTGTTGGACAACCATCGCGACTGCAACTGGTAAATATTTCACATACTGGAAGGTATTGAGGTTTCTCTTCACCATAATAAAGTTTAAATCTCAGGCTTGAGCTGTCAATATGTGGGTCCTTTTTGTTATTTATTTTAGGACCTCTAAAGATCCAGGGGAGTTTGAGTAGTGTTGTTTTGTTGGGGGTTTTGTCGAGGGGAGCGGAGGCTTGGGTTGGGTTGGCTTTTTTATGGTCTTTTTGCTTTAATTTTGGAGTTCGTTCTGTGTATCTCATGGTTATTGTTGCTCCCCTTTCTCCCTGGACAGACGCGCGGGGGCACCGCCCGGTCCCGCGGCTCCATCCGCCGCCCGTCCCCGCCCTGGGAACGCCTCGGGATTCCCCGTCCCGCCGCCGGGCTGAGCGCGCTCGCCGTGGACGGCGCGGGAAGGGACGCCGAGCATCCACGCTCCTCCGGGACACCGCCGGCCCGGCCGCCGCGTCGGGGCAAGCACTACGGCGCTGCCAAGGCTGCGAGCGGATCGCGGGGCTCCAGCAGCGCTCTCCGCCGCCGGCTCTCCCTTCTTAAGGAGGCGCGGAGCCGCTCCGCGCTGACCCACCGCACGGCTCCGCTCAGCTCGGCTCCACATGGCGCGGCTCCGCTCGGCGGCAAGGTGAGTCTCCGGCAGCACCACCTGGGCCGGGGGGCGAGCGGAACGGTACGCGCTGCTGCAGCTCCCGCCGCGCTCCCGGGCGGTGCCGCGCGGGTTGGCGGGGGCTGAGCGGGAGCGCGCGGGCGGCGGCGGGAGCCAGGCGGGGCGCAGGCGATGGCGGGGCCGCCCTTCGGGGCCGGCGCTGGCAGCGGCTCCCCCTGGCCAGGCGGTGCTTGGTTTCTCCTGGCAGCGGAGGCAGGGCCAGGCGCGGCGCGGGTGGGCGCGGAG
>VWZD01008535.1:0-30250 GCA_013396695.1 Sakesphorus luctuosus
GACAAACAGCAGATCAAGGAGGGCATATTTCTGTGTCAGCTCCCTTAGGACGTTTTCCATAAAGGTGTCATCCAGGTTTTATAGGAATCTTCTGGCTTTGTTTGTGCCAGCTTCCAGTTAATTTCTGACAAGTTGAAATCCCCCATAAGGACAAGGGCAGTTGATTTGGAGTTCTTTAGTTCCTCAAAGAATAATTTGTTGGCATCCTGGCCAGGAGGTCTGTATCAGACTCCCACAATAACATCTGCATTATTTGTGTGCCCCTCGATTCTTACCCAGAGGCTCTCAACTGTGCCACTGCCAGCTATGAGCTCCATATATTTTAACCCTTCTATTGCATACAGTACCACCCCTCCTCCTCTTCTGCCCTGTATTTCTCTGTCTTCTTATCTTTCTATCTCTCCTCTCTTAAGGTAATCTTAAATCCCAGAATGGTTATTTTCCCAGTAACAGTTTTTTCAGTTATGCTTTTTCCAGTTACTATTCTAGAGATGTTAAAAATAAATAAACGAAATCCCCACCAAAATTAAAAACTATTATCTTATTATTGTTGTTATAATTGGTTATCTAGTGTCATTTCATTTTAGTCCACTCCATAGTAAAGAACTTAGTTACCCTGCCTCAGAGGTGGGTTGTGACAGGGTCAGCTGTCCACTCCATGTCCCTGCCCACCCCAACTTCTTCTTGCACCCCAGTCTCCTCACTGGCGAGGTGGGGTGAGGAGCAGAAAAGACCTTGACATTGCACAAGTGCTGCTCAGCAATAGTTAAAGAAAAAAAATCCCTCAACACTGTTTTCAGCACAAATCCAAAACACAGCACCATACAAGCTACTAGGAAGAAAATTAACTCTATCCTAGCCAAAACCACTACAAAACCTTTTCATCCAGTTATTTTCTTATTTTGGCATTTCCAAAAAGCTTTTTCCGTGTGTGTTTTGAGACTGTCATTCTGCTGCTCTGCACGTAATTTAAGCCTCTAGAAGCACAATTCAGATACAAGCTGAATATATTTAACTACTCTTCAAGAAGATCACATTTTTCCTCTGTTTTTAGCAGCTGTACCTCATGCTCTTCCTATCACACTCTACTGCCAGTGCTCTGGGTGCCAAAGCCAGCAGAAGGAGGAAGCAGCACCAGAAGCTGTCCCAGGGTGAGGATGCTGATCTTAAGAGTTTAAGGTCAATGAAGTTCTAATTCATGCACTGACGATACATGACCTCTCAAGTTCTTATCCACTCTTATGCACAGTCTTCTGCTTTTCCTTTTCCACTTGACTTTTTCCAATAACCTCAGTGCCCTCACTGTTTTCCTTAGCTCTGCACATCTGGCCAGGCACCACTCTTGTTATTGCTTCTAAGAGGCAGATAGATTTGTGACTATCTATATATTCTATTCTTTGGCTGGAGTAAAAAAAAAAAAAAAAGAAAAAAAAAGAAAAAAAAGCAGATTGTTTCCTTACTGGTTAAAAATGTCATAGGGAGAGCTGTGTTTTATGAAACAGAAGAGAAGGCATGATGGACACCATGGGCACTTAGAAGAAATTGTTGTCATTTGCAGTAAGGTATTACCTCAAAGACAGAGATACACCAAGTCATGAGCAGTAATCTAGATGGAGATTGCCTCCTGAGGCTTGTATTTTGGAATTTGGTGTCCCCCAAAATAAGAGTCCCATATGGAATAAAAAGGTAGAATTGAGACCTTTAGGTGAAGAATTATGTATGTATATACATATAAGCATGTAAAGAGATTGTTTGCAGAGGTAACTAAGGTGAGTGAACAGATGAAGACGGCTAGGAAGCAGCTTTACTCATTAGATTCATAGGAGTGAGCTTTGAAGTTTTGGAGGAAGTGGTGCTTTACTGGAATCTGTAGTTTTGAAGTATGAAGGAAAGCATTTATAAAACATATGTGTCTCTGCAGGCAATATTCTATTGCATTTATGCATAAGAGTATAATTACACATATCACGCAGGTACCGTAGAAGATGATGTATGATGAAGGGCGTGGGGGGGACTGAATAGGGAAATACCCACTAAAACACATGGAAAATGTCACTGAGCAAATGCATAATGCGTTTTTGTGGCTCTTTTGTAGGGAAAATGCTATGTGAACTCCAGAGTATAACTACAGGGGGTATATTACAGACCTGAGTTTGCACTGAAACCTCGTCCTGTTTTGAAGATCATCTGGTTTCAAACTTCAAACATCAGATTGCATTAGTATGTTTCTGTAATTTTGTTCCATTAAAAACAGCAATAAAATGTCTCTCAGATCTCACGCAAATATGGAGCAAAAACTCAGTTTAGAAATTATCAACAGTTCCAATAGGAAATGGACCATGATTTCACTGAGTAATTTTCAGAAGATATTGATGTGACTGGGTTGCACTACAGGTAGCATCTTCTCTTTCTAATAAAACAGTGAATTAATTTATTGAAATAAAAATTTCACAGTTGATTTATCTAAGTACTACCAAAAGGAGCAAACTTGTAAAATACTTGGTGCTAATAGAAATGGCACAGTAAACCACAGTGAGCACCTGAATTGAGTGAAACTTCATGGCATTTTCTGAAGGAAATTGAAAACAGTATAAATAGGGACACCGCAAGATCCAGAGCCTGAATTTTGTGTCTCATGCCAGTTTAAAAAATTCAGTGGCTAAAGAAAATTCCTATTTTTGTAAGACATCGTTCCACAAGATTGAAATTCTGTATCTCCCGAAGTTTTGACATGCTGATATAGTTTTATTAACATGCTTTTAACCTCTCTGTGTAATATTGTATTTTTCTTTTTTTAAGTGGAAACTAATATATGCTTATGTCTACTAAATTTATTTCTGAGATTTTACTATAACAATTCTTTTCAATTTATGTCTAAAACAGGTTATCAGGAAATAAATGTCCCTAGATTCACATGAAAGATAATAAAAGAAAATTTCACTCCTTTCAGATACTCCTTGTGAGAAACATTCACATACATTTTCTCTTTTTTTCACATTATTTGCGAACATATAACCTAAAATGATGAATAAGTCCATTTGTGCAATATACCATGCATCAACAGTTGCACTTGATAATGAAAAATATTACTTGTGATTGATAATTGTGATTTGGATTAGATAGACTAGGAGATTGTATGTAACACAATATCAGAAAACAATAGAAAGGGAACTTGAAAACAATCAAATGTAAATCAAATACATCATTTATGATATACACTTCAAAGTTATGTTTTATAATACAGACCAACTGTTTAATAAGCTGTGTTCTTTAGAGATGTTAATTTCAATTTACTCCCACTTGTCTAGGTTTGACAAGCTCAAAATCCCACTTATCATACAACAAAAGTCCTGCTTTGCTATTAACATCATGGGAAATGTGTTTATAGGCACTTTGTCAGGCCCTGTAGTTAGTAGAGTCAGCAAAACTTACTCATTCATGTTTCTCATGGGCCTTTCCCCTCTCTTCCCCCCTCCTCTCCAACTGTCTCAAACAAAAAACTGGGTCTGTGTTTGTAGTATGCTGTGAACTGTTTCATTGCTGGCAATTACAAACAAAGCAAGTCAAACCTTTGTGGGAATTTATGAAGTGGCAACAAATCCAGTACATGCCATCCACATTCTTTTCAAAACTCTTCATTTAATCTCTGCTTTTTTGTTCTGGGATAAAGAGCATGGACTCTGCTAAATATAATAGCTTGAAAGAAGGAAAATCCCTATGTCATTTATTGTTTACCCCCCTCCCTGTCCCCTCTACATCCCAACTTTATAACAGGAGATTAGGAAGTGGGAGGGTAGTTCACCAAAGCAACCTAAACACTATAAATGACACAAGACTATCCTCTTAATTTTCAGACATAACAATAAGCTAAGGAAAGGCCTGATTAAGAGGAACTAAGGCAGAACATAGTTGCACAAAATAGTACAGAAGAAGTAGGAATTTATGCCATTATAAATGTCATAGTACTTACACTATTCTACCATTGAAATAAAATAGAGTCACTGCAACCAACAGCAGTGTTTGGCCCAAAGTCTGGCTTAATCAGAACAGAAGACAAAGGAGTGAAGTTTGCAGTTTGCTGTGGTTGTGAATATCTTGGAGAAAATGTGAAACTCCATTCTGTTTTAAGATTCTCCTTTAGCATTGTTGGGAGAACTAAAAGTGACTACTGCCTCACCAGCTGAGGACTTCCCACTTACAGAGAGTTATAACATGCATACTTGGAGGACTACTTGGACTTGGCTGGGGTGAGAGGGAGGGAGTAAGCCCAGCCTGTGCTGTGCTCCAGCAGCCTGAATCAGCTGGCCCTTCCTCAGCTCTTACACCCCAGGCTGAGGGGACTGAGAGTTCATGCATACCCTGGAGACTAAAAAAGGAAAAAGAAACTCTGGCTTACTAGCTATTGATTATATATAACATTTGGTAAAGCATTTAGTGAACTATCTTCTGTATATTTATCATTTGTATTCATGATTCAGTAACAGAACTAGTGTCATAATTACTAGAAGTAGAGAGAGTGCTAGCTAAAGACATCAGCCCCTCCAGTTTGAGAATTTTGATAGAAGGCTCAAGTACTGAAGTTGGACCCTTTTCATGGAGAGGACAGCTGAGTTGAGAAGGCAGCAGCAAATAGTCTTTGTTTCAGTCCTTCAAACCAGGCACTGGGGATAGGGAAATGTGAACTTCATGCCCTGACTGACAGACTTGATAGCCAGCACAGCACAAGGAATTGGTGACAGCATATGGTCTGTATAGTACTACATCTTCTCAGGAACTGTCATTTCCCTGAATCCTTGTCTTATCCATTGTATGACTTTTCTGTTCTGAAAGACATAAGGCAGAAGACCTACTGATAGCAAAACTATGAAATTCTCTTTGTGAACTTTTTTCCAAAGCCTTGAAGCACTTTTTCTGTTTTGTTTTGTTTTTTTTTTTTCGCTTTGAGTAAAGAAAGAAAATTAGCCTTTCCAAAGAGCCCTTCTGACCTCTGCACATTCACTCACCAGTTCTTCAACATGGCTTTCATTCTGTTCTCATTTCCTCTTCAAGCCCCACTTCAAATCAGAGACTAATTGATAGCAGTAATAATTTACTGTAATCTTTGCAATAGCTGTGAGAGGGAATTGAGACTGCTTACCAATAGGGTTCAGCAGTGCTATTTTGGAAGGTGTGACGTGTCAGAACACTAACACTGGACAATACAGACAGCTGCTGGGCAGAACCATTACAATACATGCTGGTTTTGATCATTCCAGCATAAAATTAACTCTGGCTTTCACAGTTATGTACTGCCACCTGAAACACTGGTGCTCAGAAATTACAATTTATGTTTCACTTTTAAGGGAGACTGCGCTTTACTGGATGCTGACATGTCAGGCCTTCTCTTTTCCTGAGGGGAAGCCTTGCTGATGTCAAGCCGCTCTGCTCTCCCAGCTCCTTAGTCAGGTGTTCCCCTCACATGTCCTGTTTTCAGATTTTTGCTCAGTCAATCCACACTTTTTCCCTAAGCCTTTTATCCAATCTTCTTTCTTCCCACTCCAGCTCTCAGCTCCAGTTTCCCCAGCCCCTGTGACTCTTGCTGACTCCCACCACACTCTTCTGGTCCATTCAACATTCCTTGACTATTTGTCCTAAAAGAGCTCTTTGATTCTTTACCACACTGCCCAACTCAGTTTCCTTTCCAGACACAGATCTGCCTTGTAAACATCTCCTCACTCACAAGCTTTATCCTCTATGCTTCCTTTTGGACTTTCCTTTCCTGTCCTGTTTTTCCACTCAGACTTTTTCAGAAGTCTTTATGCTTTCAGAGCTGCCTCTTCCCCTTCCCTTTGCAACTAGCTCAGACAAGCTTTAATTTTCCCATCTGCTTTTCCCCCTTTGTTTTCCCAGCACCAGTCTCTCCTCCCACCTCATTTCCTCTACTTGGATCCTCATCACCAGCCCCTACAATACTGCTGCTCCAGGAACTGGAGTTACTCACAACTAAGGCCTGTTTCTGCAGCTCACGCAAAGTACTGTTTAGAAAACTTGGTGTGTATTCCCGGTTTTGTTGCCAGTGAGAGCAGTGTCTGGAAGTCTCAGCTGGAGTAGAAACAGAGTGGTGGTGCTGGGGAGCTTAGGAGATTTGGACTGGCTTCAAACTTCCTTCAATGAAGCATAGGGAGGCAATTAATGGGGAAACCTGGCACAGTGCCCAGATGCAGAGTCTGCCTGTGCTATACAGCTGGCCTTACTCATTTGAACATTTTCTTTGGTTCAATTCACCACATGGCTTTACTTCACTGGGATTCACTTTTCAGTTGTTTTAAGCTTACACAGCCTTTTTGAAAGTAGTGTAGAGATGCTGGTTTACAGCAAATAAGAATACAGTCCTCCCCCTTTTTTTCTTTGAATAAAACTAAAAATTGAAAAAGAATTTCCCTTGGTGTCATGTCAAACCCCCAAGTTAAACATAATTCCAGCATAAAACTTCAAAGTGGTCTGGGTAAATAAGAAAAGGCTCATGAAGTTTAGGCAATCTTTAAACAGGCTTAACTTCAGCTCTGTACATGCAATTACCTGATTTAGTTCCCAGTGCCAGGTTTTACAGCACAAAACTTGTATTAATTTAATTAATATCCTGCTGGAAGAAGTGTAAAAATGTGCACAGTACATTCAGGCTTAGGTATCTGTTCACCCTTATCCTGAGCCCTAAATTTTCATCAGACATTCTGAAATGTTCCGTTTCACAGACTTCCTAAACAGGGAAGAAGAGATCTTCAGTGGGAAGCTAGGTTAGAGCCAAAAGGAGATTTTGAATACAGGCAGTGTAGCAGCTATATTCTATATTTTAAAGCACTTTTCCTTGGTATTTAATCCAGAATCAAGAGTTACACTCCTTGGGTCATGGGAAGGGTTGCATAATTCAAAGTGGTAGTATCAAACTTCTTTGTACTGACAGGAGAAGCCTAGCCAGCAGAAATTGCCAAAGATGGATTATGACAGAAATTTTTCTGCTCCCTCAAGTTTCAGCGCAGGCAAGCATATTGACTAATGAAAATATGTTTTAGAGTTACATTATTATCTAAGAATAATTAAGACCTCTTTATAGGTCATGTTATGAAATCAGAATTCTCATGCTTCTCAAGCACTGATGTCAAAAATTGTAGCTGGTTCTGTGAAAACTTCAGGCATTAGAATGTTTAGGAATTTGCGCCAGACCCAAGTGGTTGTAAGTTCTGTGCTTATGCTGGACTGTGACAGAAATATACTGCTTTTAGAGGAAGACCTTGGAACTGGATTATATAGGTAGAGTAAAATGCCTATCTTTTGTATAACTGTCTTGTTCATTAAAACACTTGCCTGGGAAAGGATTATATTAGGGTCACTTAGTTTTATTTACTGCCTAAGCTAAAGGAGGGATATAAGCCTCAAATTCTTTCCTTGTCAAAGTGCAGCTTAGCTGGGAGGCTGAAGTAGGATGAGAAGTATTGCCATTGCTTCAGTGGAGGTAGCCAGATGTAGAAAATTGCGAGAAGCAGCCAGGAAGGGGCAGTCTGGCTCAATAGCAGAGGGATTTAAAATCCTCAGGGAAAGGGAAGAGCCCTGATTTCCGGCAGGTGAATTCCTGCACCATGATATCCAACACTGCATGTATAGAATAAAAAATAAGTTATACAAGTAATTCTTGGTGTGCAACTCTTCATACTACTTATGGCCAAAGAGGTACCCGAGAAAATCCTCAGGCAGCTGACAGAAACTGAAGCTGATATTTACAGGTCATCATCATCTTAACGTGAACGTGCACTTGGCATGAGTGCATGTTGGGCAATGTGAGTAACTCCCTTTCACAAGTTATTATATAAAAAGAAAAACAAATAAGGAAAGGCGAATCATATGATTCACAGACTCAGAGGCCAAGTAATCAGTACAACTTAATGTACTTACTTTGATCTTCCAAACACAAAACCAGAGGTCATAAAAATAGCTGGTTTAGTTACTATTTAGATAAATTACTCTTCACATTTGCTTTTCATTCACCTGTGAATATGATCACATGTTGATTGTAGTAGAACGGAGCAATGTTCCATGGCAAAATTAATTCTCTTGTTTATCCAGTAGCATATTTCTTATTCTTTCAATGAAATATGTCTCCCACCCCTGACCCCAGTCAATTTACAAAATAAAATCTCTTAACTGGACTGTGTATTCAAAAAATGAAAAAAAAAAAAAAACCAAATAAAAACTTCAGGGAAAGTGCTCTACAAAGTAATTATGCAGTGATCTCAAAGAGCTTCAGTAAAACAGACTATGAGCATGTAATTATTTTCTAATCTAACTTTTCCTTAATGTGGTTCAAGGGAAAAGGAAAACAATTTGGTTGCTAAGGATTTTAATGGAAAGCATCCTATTTGCAAAGAATATCTCCATTTATCACTTCTTAGATTAAAGCAAACCCCTCAATTTTGATGGGAGTGCCCTTTTAGCTGCCTGCAGTCAAATTATTGCTGATTTATTTGTTGATTTTCTACATTTGTAAGTTGTTTTCTGAAGCAATGCTATTCAGAGCAGGCCACTCTTCACATTAGAAAATTTTATCCTAGAAATATTAGTATATGATCAGTCTATTTCATAGCTTGGAGTAAAAATACCTCATCTGAGCTGAGTTTAAGTGGATTTCTCTCACATAATTGCAGACCCATCAGTAATGTTCCCAGACCACCAAGCTTCCTGAAGAAAGCACTCAGTGCCAAAGTCTGCTTCCATTTATGTGAATGTTAAATTCTGCTAGTATGTGTGCCAGTGGCTAAAGAAGTAGGTTGTAAAAGTGTAATTAAGAACATCATTTCCCCAGTGTGAATTATGTGTGTGTTTTTGAAGATGGATTTTGGCTGGTTTACCCTTGGCTTTTCAAAAGTTTGTTTCCCATGAAGTTGCACTTAGTTACTGTTTATTAGAACTGGTTTGGGCTGTGTTGAAGATCTTAAAAGGAGTTTTACTATAGATAGTCTAATATAATTTATTCCCATATTTTCACTGAAGAGAAAATCTTAAAATCTGATACTTTAGATATTGTTCTGATTAAAGAATAAATATGATACTTCAGAACAATCAGACATTTCAAAAAAATTTTAGCAGGTTTAGCAGGTTCTAGCAGGTTTAATTATTTCAAGAAATAGCAGAGAGGTCTAAAGCTGTCACTCTTTACATCTATATAATACCTTTCCCTTAGCAAGAAGTTGTTTGTAGTAGTAACAATGCCTTGAATGCTGAAACAGCCTCCCCTGGGATGTGGCAGAGTCCCCACCACTGGAGGTTTTCAAGATGGGCTAGAACAGGATGCCAGATAAATGCATCTTGGCTCCCTTTCCCATAAAGTTTTGAATCAGGTTGAATCAGGTTCTTAAGACAAAATTACTCTCTAGGCCAATTTAGGTAAAGACATCCACAAAACCACATTTTAATATTAAAAGTTGAAGAGAGTGGAGTCATTTAACCTTTTAACTAGACAAACATGAGCTTAAATTGTACTGCTCACTGTATGAAATAACATGACATTTTATTCATTTTGGAAATAAAAGTGCTTCAGTTCTTTCTGAAGAGAAGATGCTATACAGCATAGTAATACTACCACCTAGTGGGGAAGCAGTGTGTCCCAACATGTACAAATATTCCTATGTACTTAACAGGCAGAGTCAAAACCAATACATAGATGATGTTGCTGAAATTAAAAATAAAACAATTATTCTAATAGAAGGTAATTAGCATTAAAAATAGCAAGGCATATATTTATGCAATGGATATATTTATCTTCTGATTTCAGCTTAACAGGATAGCCCTGTAAACTTTGTGTAGTTTGTACAGCTAATGACAAACATATGACTTATGACCTTGATTTATTAGTCTATTTAAAATTTATAAATGTTTAATGTGTTTATAAATGCAATGCATTTATATCTAAAAAACTAATGGCTGAATATATTAAAGTACCACTTTGCACAGAGTTTCCTTTGATTCTACTTTATCCAACACTCATTTTCACAGAAAACATTGAAATTAGGCACTTCTGAGGACATTTGTCAGAGGCTGAAATATACTCAGCCTATACTCATCCACTGATGAACAAGACCATCCTTTCTCCTACTAAAGTCCCACTTTTTATTTTTTTTCTAAATAAGTTCCAAACTCTATCAAATACAAAGCAGAGTTTGTACAGACAGTGGTTTCATTCACTACAGGCCTAGTAGTCTGCCCTGTGCACTGAATGATGTCGTATCCTGTGGAAAAAATAGTATATGCTTATGTTTTTAAAGGCTGTAGTATAAAAATGATAATTCTGATTTAGCATGAGCATCAGAAACTTAACTCCTTAACTCTAGAATTTCCTAATACTTTTGGATAATTTTCAGTGTTAGTAACAGCCAGTATCAAAGTTTTCATGTTTATTTCCACAGATACTGTTTTTTACAGAGAAAGGGGAAAATATATTCTCTTATCCATTACTATAACACCACTGAAGTACTCCAGGTCTTAAAAAAAAGTATAAGGAAGCTTTCTTCATTGGAAAGTATGAAACATCTTCTAAAGAATACACCAGAGAAGGAGCTTTGTAGTGTTGAATAAAGAAATTCTGTTTTCCCTCTATAAGTGATGTTTTTCCCCCCCATCCAGGTATCCAAGTAATAATAACGGAGTCCATGTATAGCAGAATGCTATCAGGGTGAAATGCATTCAAAACACACTCTAGCAGAACTAAACTTGATCTTTTAAAAAGGACATTATGACTTTACATTTATGTAGGTGAAATAAATTATTTTTCTTGTCCTGCACTGGAATGAAACATTGCAGAAACCCTACACTGCTGAAAGATAAGAGAAAGCTGTCATTTACACTGCCCACTTGACACATTTAGCTTGGATCCTTCAGTGCTTAAAAAGCAGTCTGCTGATTTTCATAAACTGATTCAGGCAACTTACCCTGGTCCTGGGCTTCCTGCCTGACCATTGAGGTGTCTCAACTGCAATTTCAGAGATCCTTAGATAGAAAACCACCTCTCCATTACCTGAAAGTCCCAGATGGGTTAATGCTCTTTTGAGAGCAGGTACTTAATGTAGAAGGAGATATGAGTCTTACTTCACACAGTAGTAGTGCAATTGCCAAGAAATCAGGGAAAGGCTCTACATTTACATTAGCTTGAGGATGTTTGCTCTACAATTTCTACTAGTCCTTAGTCAAAAAACTGGTGGAAAAGTCATGGCTAATGCTCTTCAGCTTTTTTTCTGTAGAACTGGGACCTTTTACAGAACTATAACTGCAAACAAAGCAAAATAATATTCTGAACTCCTATGAGAAGGGGATTTTACTGAGGGAGGCTCCTAGTTTTTCTGCTCCTGGTTTTGGTCATTGCCAATGACTTTTGAATACTCAAACATCCTCTGGTTCTGGTTCCTATAGATACATTTTCTCAAGACAGTTTGCTGCTTAGGCAACAGATTTTTTTTTTCTGACTGTGTAGACCTTCTGAGAGCCTGGACATGACCAACAGATTTTTATTTTTTTTTCTCATCTAATAGGCATTAGTCTAAATTTCAGACATAGAGTTCTTTCAAAAAATCCTATCAGCTTCAGATCCACAGTCAAGAAGAGCAATTTGTGAAACGTAAACTCTAGAACATACTTGTAATTTGTGTCTACATTTGACATTGCAAAGTTTCCCAGGCACACAAATGTGCAAAGAGGTCTTTTTAGTTCCTACTTCACCTATATGGTGATTCAGAGCTGAGACAAAGAGCTGACTAAAACCATGGGGAAAGCAGGGTCTATTACATGTAATCTTTGTGCACCACTTGCCACTCAGTAAGCACAGAGTTCTGCAGAAAACAAAGCAACCACAGATTGTATCTATCATCTGAAAAAAAGGAATAGCAAACCACTTTTGCTGAGCAGACTGAAAGCTGGAACACTCTTCAGGAGAGGTGCCTGGAGATCCTTAGGTAGGATGTTTGTTCTCCAGATTGTCCAGTCAAGTTCTGAAAATCTCCAACAACAGAGATACTACCGCCCCTCTAGCAACTTGTGCTTAAATGGGCTCATGGGGAATTTCTATATGTAAATAAAAACCTGAAGTTTCCCCTGATGAAATTTACAACTGTTGAGTCTCGACCCTTCATTGAGCACCTCTGAGGAGAGTCTGCCTCTGTCTTGCCTATTAGCTTGTATTAGGAACCAATCAAATATCCCCTTATCTCTCTTCCCTTCTGGGATGTCCTTGCTAACAGGTTTTGTTGAGGTATCTCATTTCAGGAATATAAAAATTAAGTACCTAGTTTCAAATCCCTTTTCAAACTTCTCATATGACTTGCAACCATTCCATTCAATCTCTTAAAATATCCAAACAGATGAAATCATTCATTGGTGAATGATGAAAAAAAAAATCAACCCAAAACCAAACCGCAAACACCCTAAAGCCTACAAGCTCAAGTGCTTGAACAGACTGGTACTGCTGGGAGGAAGATAACCACCAGCCAGATTAAAGAGCAACCAGGTGTTTGTTTGCCTGGTGACTTTTAAATCATAAAAAGTGTCAGCTTAAGAAGAAGTTAAAAAGACTGCTTTAACTTATTTTACCCAGGAACCAGAGGTATAAGAAAAGCTTATGAAGCAAAGCCTAATGTAGCAATTCCAGGAGCTGCCCTGCAGCATCTCAGCCTTCCCACAGGCCACCACAAGCTGTCTGTGCCCTGCCTGAGGAGAGGAACACAGATGGGGACTCACACCTTGGTGTGCCTGTGAGACTTTGAGGGACATTATGCACCAGTCCCAGTCCCAGCAGGCTTTGTGGAGCTGCAGAGGCACATGCAGAGCTGGGACATCCATATCTCCAGTATGGGATGAAAACCTATAGCTTGCAAAATGGGGATGCCTCATTCTCAGGATGCATCACAGGGCCACAAGGAGGGCACAAATGGGCACATCAGTGTGTGAGTGTGTTGGTGTAGGATTGGAATGCTTTGGCATTTTTCATGGAATACTGTTCAGAAATTCATAAGTGTCTATTTACACTATGTATGTGTCTAGTATTGTGCGGGTTTTGTTGTGCTGCTGATAATGCTCCCAAATTACTGATTGTCAGCAATTTCTGTAACATTAACAAAACAAGAAACTGCTTTGATCTTGATTCAATCCATGATAATGGAGCAATTTTCTCTGCAATACTCTATGACTAAATGCCTTTCACCTTCTGTGCCCAGAGAGGTAGTGAGTGTCCCAGATGCAGTTTCAGGATCAAGCTTCCCAGCACTGAAGTGCTGCACTGGATAGCAGTTTCCCCATGAGGAGAACATCTCACTAGAGCTGCACATTCTTTTGCAGAGCTTCAATTTGAGTGAATCAGCATTTTCTAATGAAAAAGTTCAGTCAAAAGTCTCATAATCTGCTTGACATTTTGTTTAGATCAGCCAGATATCACCTGTAATATCACTGCTTTAAAAAGTAACAGTATGTTTTTTAACAAGCCAGAGTTATATAAAATATTTTAGACTGCAGGCCTTTTTTATGTAGGTGGAATAAATAAGGCAATTACTTAGATCTACATGGCATCAATAGTAAGCTGGTTGTATTGAAGTATTTTTCCAAGACTGTGCTTTTAGTTATGCTCTGTGTGGCATCATTGAAGGCTCCCTAGGGATTTGTTCTCATTGCAGACCTCATACTTAGGTCACAAACTTGTTTTTCTTACTGTTTCTTACAGAAATAGAATCAGAAGTGCAAAACATGGAAATTAAGTGATCCAAAAGATGCAAAGAAAAAAAAGAGTAGCTGAGACCTGAGCGTTTTATCAACTCTTTGCACTTATCAGGAATGATACTGAATTTACACCTATGGGGATATTGACCACAAAGCGTTGTGCTATGGCAGCAAGCAATGAAATGTCACCTTCTGAAACATTATGCTATGACCAGTAATTAAATGCAAAATTTGCTCAAGTTTTCATATGCATTCTTTATAGAACTTCTTCATATAACTCAATTTCAGGACTAATCCCTGGAAAATCTTGCTAACAGCAGCATAACTTAGTTGAAAGATATCTCACTTTCTCAATAAAGTAATCCAGCTTTCTAATAGACATTGAATAAAAATAATGGAATAACTTTGAAAGTTTTTCTGACAAGTGCCTTTAAACACTGCAGCACTGCCTTTCTCTGCTGCTTGGATTTAAATGGTCTTGTCTTCAGAGGACACAAATGTCTCATACATTGTGGGCCAATGTCAGCATTGATATGTTACTTTTTCAATATCAATAATTGAAAATATTTCTTTTCTCACCCACAAATACCATTTTTCTTTCCATCCTGGCATGAGAGACTTCTATTAGTGTAACAGAGCAGGGACAAAATGTCCAAGTCTTTCGCCTGCAAGTAAGAGTTGGGGTCCATTTTGCGTGGCTCCATTTATCACCACTTTCCACTCCTGCACTTTTGGCTCCACAACCATAAAAAGAGAGAAAACAACCCCAAAAGCTGGCAGTTAGGGCATTTCTCTGGAAGAGTGGGCTGAGACCCTGAAAGAAAAGAGATCCACCTGCCGTAGTCCTGTGCTGTCCACTTTGCTATATCCTTTTAAACAGACCATCCATTTGGGTTGCTGGTGGCTGTAGGCATTTTCAGTTAAGACAATAGGAGATGTAAGCAAATAGTGTAATTTTATTTTACAAGATCCTTCAAAGAAATAGTTATAGCTATTTCTATACTGACTGCAGAAGGAATTGAAGCATGTTCCTTTAGAAGAGTGTTTCCCCACTGGTGCTGTGCATCTGATATTTAGATCCATTTGCGCCAAAATTAGGTGTCTCAGTTAGTCACATTGACTCCATGATATGCTTTCTACCTTTGTATTGATATTCCATTAACATCTGTCTTCTGTGAAAATGAAAAGGTGACCTTTCTGTCCACTCAGGATGGGGAGCCTGGTAATTTGCTGATGCAATTAGGGCTGCTCTCTTGAATTGTCAGATCATGACTTCCAAGATCTGTTCTTTTGTCCAGGATCATTGGAGTGTATTGTACCACAACTGTCTCCTGGGAATTTGCAAACTAAATCTTCTGGTAATGTTTTTATACAACTCCTGCCCCAAAAGGAACACTAAGGTCGTATGGCTGACAGCAAGAAGTCCAAAGTTCTGCTTAAATTTTCTGCCTAGAAGTAGGTGTGGGTGTGTTATGGACAGAACACCAAAGCATCAAACATATCCAAAAAGGATAAGACATACTCTTACATGTACTGTACCATTTTTTTAATCTGCAGTAGTTTCAATATGTCCAGACATTTTGATGTGAAAGACGTTCAGTAGATCGGGATCAGGTCTGTAAGACTGGACAGTTTATCCAGTGATGATGGTCTGAAGTTTCACAGTGAGCATATCTGATCTACAGTCATTAGATCCAGAGTTCCTGCTGTGCTGAGAGATGTCTAGAAATCCCAGACAAATATCGAGCAAACATTTTGCTCTGGGAAGATTTCCACCACTCTCATTGCAAAACTGAAATTCGTGTTGACTTGGTCAGACCGGATGTCTTGGTTTGAGCTGGCAAAATGCCAACCCTCCTAGTACGGGGTCAGAACCTCCCTCCCAACACCGAGGAAAGGGAGGAAAAGAGAGAGGTAGAAAAAAAAAACTTCAAGCCACGTTTATGCTAAAACTATGTATATTTTTACAGAAAGAAAGAAACAATTAGAAGAAAGTACAAATATACACTCACACAAGTTAGAAACAACAAGAAACAATTCCCCACTTCCTAATGAACACACAAATTCTACTATCTTAACTACACATTACTTCAAAAAAACTTATTCCCCAGGGAGACAAACCCAAGCAGAAAGGAGAGAATCACAACAACACATTTTACTTTCCTGGGATAACCGGTGAGCCAGTGGTGGGCCTGGCCCTCTCCATCCCCCCTGGGACAGCATCATGCGTCCTCCCAAGAGGAAGGCTAAAAAGCGACTGACTTAACCACTCCCACACTGGTTCCTTCTTCCCTGGAGATGATGTTGTAATGTGGTATGGAATACAAAATTACTGGCTAGAAGAAGTCAGCTGCTAGCTCAGACCAGCTCAAGTCAGCTGACAGCTTCAGGCCTAGTCTGAACCTAAATTTAGGCTTACCTAGGTGAACCCATAACACTGCATCATCCCAGCTACATCAAATCTTCATCGTATGATTCCAGATTTCCCTTACAAAAAGAGTTGGATGTTTAAACTACCAGAAGTTAGTTGATGTAGCATTGCATAGTATTTTGATAAAAACTTTAACACTATAGTTCCCTGTCTGCACTAAGATAATTATCTTATAGATTCTTTAAAGTTAAGTTAATGATTAATCATTATCAATCTGATACATTTCAATGTGGATTCAAGAAGAACATGTTATTGGTCTCTTACTATCCTGAAGGAAACTATTGGCAATATAAAACAGGCTCTCACAGTTGTATATAATATTTTTCAAAAAGTTAGTGTTCAAAATAATAGTAAAGGAAAGAGGCTTTTCCAGAAAAAATACAAAATTTCTTTGGGCAGTCATCTGAGCTTATTTGTATAATAAGTATTTTAATGCAGCAAATTTGAGAATATATTCTAGAGACTAACAATGCTGCTTACACATGGGGGAATATGTTCTGGATATCACTAACTCAGAAAGAGAATGAGCCTGATTGTGGGAGATAACAAACTGGACATGAACTTGCAATGTGCTGCAATATGCTGCAATGTTAAGACTGCTGATATCCATAGCTAATCTAAGTCTAGGAAGAAATAAAATCAAAGTCTGTAAATACCTACATGGGAAAGTGATTCTTAAAGTATATGGGCCATCATTTTTGTAAACAAAGACATAAAAATGTCCATGGATTATCAGCTAAACCTAGACAATTTCAGAATACAATGTAGTATAAACACTATACTGGGAATGCAATCAGTTTACACGTCTTGCAAGGTAAAGTGAGCCCTCATCTGACTGACCTTATGTATGGAAGTCACACAAAGCTTAGCAGTCTATCCAGCTCTGTTGCTCAGCAGAAGTTAGGATCAATGCAGGAGAGACTGAAGTGTGAAAATATAGATTAATCAGATAAAGTATTATGTCAGAAATACTATGATATATCTTCAAATATACCCAAGCAATACTTTATTATGAAGATGAGCTATTATGAGTTAGGGTGAGACAGTTATTAATCATAACTGTCTTCAGAGACAATGATGATACACTCTGTGTTCAATTCAATTATATAGGTACATTTAGAATCATAGAATAGAATAATAGAATGGTTTGGGTTGACAGGGACCTTAAAGATCATCTAGCTCCAACTCCCTTGCTATAGGCAGGGACACCATTCACTAGACTAGGTTGCTCAAAGCCCAAACCAACCTGGCCTTGAACATTTCCAGGGAGGAAGAATCCACAACTTCTCTGGGAAATCAGTTCCAGTGCCTCACCACGCTCACAGTACAGAATTTTTTCCCAATATTTAAGCTAAATCTTTTCTCCTTCTTGTTAAGGCCGTTCCAGCTTGTCTTAGCACTATATGCCCTTATGAAAAGTCCCTCTCCAGCCTTCTTGTAAGCCTCTTTTAGGTACTGGAAGATACTGTAAGGTCTCCCTGGAGCCTTCTCTTTTCCAGGCTGAACAGTCCAACTCTCTCAGCCTGTCTTCATAGAAGAGGTGTTCCAATGCTGTGAACAACTTGGTGACTCTGTTCTGGACTCTTTCCAACAGGTCTATGTCTTTCTTGTGTTGAGGCCTCAAAATCTGGATGCATTACTTCATATGGGGTCTCACAAGAGGTGAGTAGACGGGGAGAATCACTTCTTTCAGCCTGCTGGTCATACCTCCTCTGATACAGCCCAGGATGCTGGCAAAGGCTGGGAGAGGGGAAGGAAATCAATAGCTTCCTCAACTGAATACAATACTTCACAGCTGTGAGAAACATTATGAATGGTGCTGTAATGGATAAGGTGGAAGAAGATGGAATCAACAGAATGTGTTCATGGATTCTGTGCATTTGCTAAGCAAAGAAAGAATATAGCTTTGCCATGTGTTGGGAGATTGTGTTCAAAGTCTGGAAATTTCCTTTTGAAATTTCCAGGACAGGTCAAGGGTGCATGTATTTATGGCTGGTAATTTTTAGTCCTTACAAAAATGACCATTGATGAAAATGAGTGGCAAGTACTTTCAAGATATGGTAAATTCAGTATATTTTGCTGCAAATGCCAAGTCATTATTTCAAACCCTTGGAAGTCAAAGCCTAAACTCCAGCTCATCACTTATCAAAAGGAAAGGGCTGATTTTGCAGCAGCATGAGGACCAAAAGCCTATGGAGCTGATATGAAAACTGGCATGCAGGTAGTTTGAATGGCCTGAAATCATCTGGGACAGGACCAGGATCCAGAAGGTGTTGAAAGAGTAATGATGGTTATGACTTTCAGCTACCAGTTTCCTCTGAGTTTCACATTTAATACAAGCCACAAGTCCCATGTATCTCTGCAGGTATTATGAGCCCAGACTTTTTATAGCTGGTGGAGCAGAAGGTATGATGTATTAAAATTAAACTTTGTGTAATGATTTTTTTTTTTTGGTTAAAAATTTTGACTTGATTTTAAAGTTAAAAACTCCCAATATGCAGTCTGTTCCTAATGAAGTAAGCATTCTGTTCTGAGAAACAGCAACAGAGATGTCTTGAAGAGAAGTAATTCAACAGAAGCGTCCAGATACTACTTTTTCAAAAATAGTTGGTGTGATGGGTAAAAACATAACAAAAGAACTGAGCAGCAGAAGTGAAATTGCAATCTTTATCAGGCACATCCAGTACTTTAAAAAACTTTGAAGAAATTTGAGAGGCAAAAAACAAGTCACAAAAAATAAATTGAGGTCTAAAGAAAATACTTTGTGAGTATTAAAAAATCCAGTTTATTTAATTTAAAAAAAAAGTCCAAAGCATCATTTTTTATCCTTAATATCCCCATGTGAGGAAAACATACAACTGAGAAAGGCAACAAAAAATAGCAAATGAAGCCTGAAGCCAGAGATTTTACATTCAAAACAAGACACAATTCCATTTAATGCTGGAGATGACAACCCACAAAGTCATGGCTGCTTCTGGTCCCACTATCATAGAACCAGGACTAGTCCCTAAGCAGGGAGGCACAAATAGGTTACAAATGAGGTATCAAATGTAATTAAAGTGACACCTCATCCCCATTTTCAGACAGAGGGAGAACGATAGGCACAATATGTAAGAACATGGTGCAACCCTAGAGCATAGAAAGGGCAGTATGACTCTGAGATTAGGACAGACAAGGGTCTTTTTTTCTTTTTTTTCAGTCATGTCTGGGGTCCTCACTGTTTTCTTATATGATGTTCAGCAACGAAAATATCAGAAAACTTTGCTCAAACTTTTTTAAGCATGAATTGTGGGGTTTGTCATAAATCATAAGGTCTAATGCAAAGGTAACTGTACAAAAATAAAATGTGTCAGACATGGGACATCAGACCAGACAGTCTAACACTTTTTAATTGTCTCAAACCTTATGTCTTTAAGTGACTCGGCTGTGTATAATGAAATCCTTTCACTCTTTAAGAGTGATCTGGAAGAGATATAAAGATGAAATAACACTCTTGGGAAGACTTTATGATCAAGAAAAGTATTGAAGCTGACTCAGCACTTGTTAAAAAAATAAAAAATGTGAAATAAAAGTCACATCCAGTCACTTGAAGCCATAAATTATAGACAATTTGGGAATTTTTAGCTGTCTATCTTGCCCTGCCTAGTTTACAGGAAGTGTTAGCTGGCTTCTCAATTCGTGAGCCCTGTGCTAAGATTATTGCAAAAAAGGAGCACATTGTGGAGCAACTGCTTTATCATTTCAGATGTGTGTAACATTACACATACCTTCAGGAATTATTCTACTTATGAATCCATATTAGGCCACTGGTACAGCTCTTACAGCTTCTTGTGTGCTCTGCCAATACTCTTCTGACATTCAGGAGGTAAAGTTATAAACTGTCAAGACTGCTTGCAAGGAGCTGTAATTCCAATTTACAACAGAGCCTTTCCATACATAAATCTCCTCTCAAATTAAATAAGGTTATGCTAGTTCCACCTGTTTCTTAGCTCAAACTTTGCTGTCACAGGAGAAAATATGAGGTGAATCACCTAAAACTATGCAAAATTGTCAGAATAATAATAATTTGCTGGAGGTGCTCAGAATTTGGTGTAGGTGTTTTACTGTGGGACATTAGGGAGAAGTTTATAAAGTTCTGCCCTGGGTTTTTTGAAATCTCCTACCCATACTTGTCCTTCATTAATTTTTTCACCTGCAAAAATTTTTTCTTTGTGGAGCTGAATTGAAGTGTGAATAATAGTACACAAAATAAAAAACAAGGACTTTATTTCATGCACTTCCGTATCTGGTCTGATCTGTGCAAGTGTCATCTTTTCTACCACTTAGATGGCAAGCAGTGCCGAATTGCAAGTTTAGAATAAGTTTCTTCTGTTCACCTAATAAAATTTTGCAGTTTGAGGCATTTTGGAGGGAAAAACATGTTCCCTGGATCCCAAAGTGCAAATTGGTATAAGTGAGTAAAAAAAAAAATTCCGATATTTAGGAAAATTATTTTTTATATTTAGGTCCACTCCAGACAAATCCAGCAGAACTTGGACAATTAGCAAAAATTCTAAATTTAAATATATACAATGAGGTATGCAGTGATTCAGTGAAGCATTTGAAGGGTGGAGGAATAAATAGGATCAACCAGACTGAAAGGTATTTTCATATGATAGTGCCCTCTAGAGCTCAGATATATACAGAAACTGGAATGGCATGGAAGAAACATGTTATGTTTTTCTGTTCTCCTTATCAGAACAATGAACAAACAAAAGTGCTCATATGAAGCTGATCAGTTAGTTTGAGTGAGAACTTAGGAGCTGGCTAACGTATACTTGGATGATTAGTGGACCAGGATACTGGCCCAGTGGGACAGATAATTTTACTGACAGCAAATACCTACCTGTCTTGACAAAAGAAAGAAGCAGAGCGATCTGTGCTTGAAACACAACATGTGGCATAACTCAGGATTTAAATTGTGGATTTCTGTCATATATCTGATATAAACAAAATACTTCCTATTTTATAGAACTAGAAAGAGTTATCACAGACTACAGTACGATAAAATTACAAAGTCTTTAAGTTAGCATACAAAATATAAAAAAGTGAGGCAGACTAAGAACAGGAACAGAGGAGAAAGCAAAGTTTATTATTAATTAATCAGAAAATGAGTAGTTTTGCTATTGGAATTGGGAATAACATGACAAATCCACAAAAATGTAAATTCAAGCCCACTGTGAAATTTAACATCTGATAAAATAGAAACTTTGCTACACGATATCTCATTCCTTGCTGTAGATGGCACTGTAGCATAAAACATGCATTTCACTCTGGCTGCTTATTTTAAACTATCCAGCTATGTGCGACACACAGGTTACTCTGTGCACAGGACTGAGCCACAAATTGTTGTGATGGGTCATGTAAACATACTGCAATTTATGTGGGTTTATGTGGACAAATGATTGTTTAAAAAAAAAAGAAATTATGAAATGTATATGGAATTTTTTTCTGTAATTCTAATATTCTGGTGTATTTTGCCATATTGGTAAAAAAAAAAGCTCTTCACCAAAACGGTTGCCAAGCACTGGAACAGGCTGCGCAGGGAAGTATTTGAATCAGCATCCCTGGAGGTAATAAAAAGGCACGTAGATGTGGCATTTAGGGAAAGAGATCAGTGATGGCAGTACTGGGTTAACAATTGGACTCGATGACCTTGGAGGTCTTTGCCAAACTGAACGATTCTTTGAATCTATAGTACGCTAGGCCATATCCAAGTTTAGAAAGATCTTTGGGATCTTTTCCGAGAAGGTTAAATCTCTCTTTTTGCTTTGTTTTATACAGATTTCTTCCTTCATTGGGAACCAATGTGACTTAATTTTCTCTATGCAGGGCAAATGCAGAGCAATTGTAAAAGTCAAGTTCAATTCACATGTCAGAAGCAATTCTTATCGCAGAGCAGTCTCAAAAGGCACCCAATCATGATGCAAACTGGGGCTGACCTCATGGGCAGGAGGCACCTCAGGAGAATGGTCAGTGAGGAGGAGATCAGGTGGTGTTCTGTCCCTGCCTGTTCCCTGGTGACATCAGCTCCCTCATCTCTCAGCACCTGAGAAGTTCATGTTTTAATTGCATATTTTTATTACATATTATCTCTGCTACCTATTTTGAATTTAAAATGCTATTCTCATTTCTTTTCAGCTGGCAAATGACACTTACGGTGCACTGCAGGACAACTCCCACAGCCTCCACCAGCCTCCTCCTCTCCTTTGTCTCACAAGTAACTCAAATGGTTGGGTAAGCACCAACCTGGACACAAGGTGCCAGTTAGTCACCTTCAACTCCCTCTCCTGACTACAGCAGAAGACACCCCATATATCTTTAAAGAGTGAGAGAGGCTCCCCACATCACTGTGCAGTACCAGCAGTCAAAATGACTCCCACAAATGATTTGCCTGGGACACAAGCACATTTCTGAACCCTGCAGCTAGTTCTCCAGCTGCCACAGGCCATCCAGTCTCACCATGGAAACTGCTGATCTGTGGCAGCAAGCTCCTCAAGTTCTCAGAGGTGATGCATCACCTTGCACAAATGCAAAATGAGCAGAATGAGATCTGTGTGCCAATCCACTGCTTAGCATTTCTGCTGAGAGTGCTGGCATAAACCTCACATATCTGCCTTGTACCCAGATATTTATCTCATGGACACAAAAAACTGCTTTTCTTGAAAATAAGTAGAGCTGTGTAAAGATACACTAATGTAGGATCAAGTCCACTAAATACAATCATTGTTATTATGGCTAGGCTTCATGAACACAGATTTGGGAAGGTCTCTACCCACATAGGTGTGTCCTTGAAGCCTGTGCAATGGATTTTTTAGGTGAGGCACAGTGTGTGCAGAACTGGCCCCACCCTTTAACTCCTGAGGTTCATCTGCCACGGCCGAGCGAGCTTGGATGGTGACAATGAAGTCCTCAGGACTAGAACCTACAGCGGCCAGCATTCCCAGGAGGTCTTCCATCCAAGCACTAACCCGGGCTGACCCTGCTTAGCTTCTGAGATCAGACAAGATCGAGCGTCAGGGTGGCATGGCCATAGTACTGAACACAATAATTGTAGGGTAAAGGCAGCAATGAAAAGTAAGCAAATAAATTCATTAATTTGCCTTGGCAAAAGCAGGTGATTTTGCTCAGTTAAAAAAAATGAAATAAAAAAACCTGAACATGGAATACCCAAAGAGCACTCTTTAATTTTCTTATTCTGGATATTGTTCCGAATCAGCACATACTAATATAAGCAAATGGTAAAGTGAGTTTCAGATGAGTCTTGTGTGCTCCTTTGATGCAAAATATAATGTGCTTAACACAGAGGAATACTAGGACTGAGAAAAACTCAGCAAGTTCTGCTCTTCTCCAGATACCTGTTTATGAATCCAGACATCCTTTTCAAATGTCACTGTGTAAGAAAAGAGCTAACTGGTGTTATGGCAGTGAAGGAAGATGCAGCTGCCTGTTGCACACTGAGACTTTGGATGGCCTTCTGTTCAATGGAGCCTGAAGCTCCATGTTCCAGACCTGTGCTTGGCAGGTGTCTGTTTGATGGAAGACAATAGATTTCAGAAGGCACTTGCAAAGTGCATGGGGGAAAGGAGCTCACCAGCCTGGCCAGCAACACATGTGCAGTGGGTGGTTCTTCAGGCGCACCACAAAACTGAGTCTGACTTTTCATTTCACAGAATCATGTACTGGGTCAGGTGAGAAAGAATCACAGTAGGGCATCTGGTCCAATCTCCCTGCTCAAGCAGAGTAATCCTAGAGCATATTGCACAGGATTGTGTCCAGATGATTCTTGAAAATCTCCAGTGAGGGAGACTCCACAATTTCTCTGGGCAGTCTGTTCCAGTGTGTGGTCAGCCACACAGTAAAGAAGTTCTTCCTCATGTTCAGATGGAACTTCTTGTGCATCAGTTTCTGCCTGTTGCCTCTTGTCTTATTGCTTGGCACCACCGAGAAGCACCTGGATCCATCATTTTGACATCCTCCCTTCATAAGCTTGTATACATTGATGAGGTCCCCTCTCAGTTGTCTCAAGTCTGAATATGCCCAGTTCCCACAGCCTTTCCTTGTAACAGAGATGCTCCAGTCCCTTAATCCTTAATTTCACACTAATTTTCAAATGAAAATTATCTCCAATGTAGCCAGTTTTTTGAAATTATCAGCCCAAGAACTTCTCTAAGTACTTTCTCACGAACCTTTGACTGAAAGAGGCCCATTCTGCCTTACCTTTTCCTCTTAGTATCAGGCTTCTAGAACAGAAAGCTTTTGCTGCACAGTAGTGTTGACAATGCAATATCTGGTAATCATTTTGTCGGAAGCAACAGTTGCCCCTGAGACTAGCCTGCAGCCAGTTCTAGCAGGTGCTTCCACATTTCTACATACTCTAGTCCAACTCTTTTAGCCATGGAGGCACCACTAGTCGTCAGTGCAACATATGCTGCTTCTTAAGCTAAGAAAGCAGTATGCGAAAAGGGGAGATGAGGCAAGAGATACAAAGAGAGAATACTGACTGTATCAGCTGCATTACCTTAGAATGGACATTCTGTTAAAATATTTAAATTGTTTATCATCAGTTTATGCTTCTTGTCCAGGTAATTTTTCCCCCCTTATTTTCCATGAATTGCCAGTCATAATTCTTAAATTATTAGGGAAACAGCTCATGGAAAGGTTCTGCCCCTAACCTTCTGAGTAATGCTGGGAGAAGCAGAGCAGGGACAGTTGCAGGAGAATGACCCATTTTGTCTTCATAGACACAGGGAACCAGAAGCAAAGTAATTGTGCTTCTATGTGCTGCTTTGATAAAGATGCTCATGCATGTGCCTCCTCTGGCTCCAATCTTTCATATGTGGACAGAAGAGGTTAAAAGCAATGATATGATGGCCTACTGTCTAAATAGTAGTTTGGTAGTGTGATTGATAAGCAGTGAGAGGCTAACTCTGATAGAATGATACCCTGACAAATTAAATAACACAAGACTGTCAAGCTGAGTCCTATGGCTGGGCAATGCAGGGGAATCTGATCTGAAAAATATGCAGGACTGAAAGAAGAAACTGTAGTAGTGAGCTGAGGTCAGCCTGTCAGTGCATTCACTGAAGAGGGCAGGATTTGGCTTTGGTGCCTGAACAGCCAGCTGCCCCTGGAGCACCCTCTCTGCTGGGGGATAGGCAGGCTGGGGGCCAAGAACAGGGACTAACCCTGCAGGCACCTGCCAGGCACTTTTATCTAAGCCTCTAATTTAAAAGCTGAGAGGTCAGCTGTGTTTTCTGCCCTCAGCAGGCCTAGCTGCTGTCTCCCACAGCCCACTTCTGCCCTGCAGTATTTTAGAGGACAGAGCAGAGCTGCAGACCTATAATATGCCACTTCCAGTCAGATGCTGGAATTGCAGTGGCCTACATTATCAAAAAGTTCATTAAGATACAAATTTTGGTAGGAGAAATCGCTCATTCTGAATCTCCTTGAAGTTATTTGAGAAAACTGTTTGGCATTGATAACGTGTTCATGTCAAAAAAGAAATCATTGTAAACACAGGCTAGTCACAAGTTATTCCTAATAAATAATTGATTTGTTTTTCTGTGCCTGAATTTACAGTCATATTTCTGTTAATTGCCTTAGATCTATGTACAATAGCCAAGCACATCAAGAATAATAATGTATTTAAAAAAATCAAGCCCAACACCATGAAAAAATCTATTACTTTGAGTGACTACTGAAAAAAAAAGAAAATTCCCATAATTTTCTAAGGGATTACTTTTTCCAATTGTGTAACTGCTGTGGTACCATTGTTATGCCAGTGAGTATGTCTGCTTTATCTTTACTGTAAATTTTTTCCCTGTACTTGTTTACAGTTGTTTGACCATTCCAATATCCTTCTAAAAGTTCAGTATATTGATATAAGCAAATGGTTCCATTTAGCTCAATAATCAAACCTAAATAAGGAAATAGAAGAAGCTATGAATGGGCTCCTAGAAAATAGTTTTGAACACTGAATTCTTGGATTTTAATGCTTGTAAAATCCCACTGAGTACACTTCAGCATTATTAAGTTTTAAATACTTGTACACATCTAGCTTGTTGTTTGAATTTCTTATATTTCTACTCAGCCTAAAGATTCTTACTTTTCTAACAGATTTTGTCTTTCGAAAGTGAATTTGAGTTCCACTTATAACCTTGAGTAAATGGAGGTCCCTTGGAATATTCTGCCTCCTGAACTGTGGGCCAGATCCACAGTTTAAGTAGGTCAACCCAGCTACACTGTGTTCAGTGCCAAAGTACTGCATTTGGGTATCTGACCTTTTGATGGTCACCTATTTCATGCAATTAATAAATCAAGTTTAATTGACAGCAGACCACATATGGTCCTGAGAAATATGGGTGTGTCATTTCTCCCATATATTCAGATAAAGTCACACTATTTTCATTTGTATGCTTTCCTACAACTTGAATACAAATTAGCATCATTAACATAAAAGAATTCTATTATATTTTTAGCAGGTTAAGACAAAAAATTAATAGCACAGATAAAAGCTAGTAAATTTAAATAGTTCCTACCTCTGATAAAGTACCTTATCTAGTTTATAATATAGGGTTTATCTGTTCTCTATATTTTTAGCCATAATAGAAATATGAGTGTTGTAATTGAACTGAAGGATAGGCAATTACCCTAAATATATCTGTCCTGAATAGCACTACATTAGGATTTTAATGCAAAAATGAAATTCTGTTGAATTTTCCCAGTTTGAATTTCCATTAATTAATTCCACTATTGTTTGTATATTACTGTGGATTTTCTCCACTTAATGCATATTTATATGATGTGTATTTTTATCTGAATTATATTTAAAACAGTAGTGCTTGATTTAAGAGGGCTCCTAGACTCATAACTTACAATATGAGAAAAAATATAAGTCTTTTGAAAAGTGTAACTAATGAGGTTGGATACAAGTGAACTTCAACAGTAAATCTGGAAATCCCATCTTCTCAAGGATGAAGATTCACGAATTCATACATCATTTTCATTTTTAATGGATTAGAAGGAGCAGGGACAAGTCCTGAACAATTGTTTCTGCAGCTTTGAAGAGCTGAGGAAGCCTGAATGAATCAGCAGCACTGCAGAGGGTTTCAAATGAAATGCAAGGGCAGAGGCAATTCATAATGATGTCCCTTAACTCAGCAATACAATTTAAATTTTGATTTTTAAGACTTAGTTTCTCCACAGACGAAGCTTAACTTTCATCAAAATGTTTCTTGCTGCATGCCAAAGTCCTTAGGACAGAGCCATGTTGAAATAGTTTGCTTTGAAATACATATTCACATTTTATAACATACCACATAACTAAATTTTGATCCTAAAAATTACTTGAGATACACTAACTCAAAATAATGTCATAAATCCAACAACTTGACAATCTCTCATTTTGGTGAATATTAACTTAACATTATGCAAGGGAAAACAAAACGAGTTTTCCTCAGTTTGTTTTCCAAGATTGAAATTGGGAGAAAAGCCTATAAGATTGTTTTGCTATATTTTGTGCTTTTCTACTTAACCAAGGAAATCTAAATGATAAATAAAAGGAGGAATGCAAAATATTATAAGTGCTAAACTCCTAGCTAGTCTACAGTAGCTTACGTACCTATCAGAAGAGGGAGATTTGATATATATTTAAACCATTTCTGTCTTTAGGGTGTTCATCCTCCCATAAACTCTACAGACCAGCAGTGTAATATATGTTTTGATTCAGACACCTCTAAAAATAACTAGTGAAGGCAATTTGGAGGCTAAGATAGAGTATATAATACCAGAGCCTTTTTTTTTCTTCACTTTCATTTACAGTGATGTAGTGAAATTTCAGCTGTAATGGCAAAGGTTTGAAGAAAGCAAACATCTGCACTGGCTTCAGGGGCCTTCTTTCAACTCCACTTGACAGATGCAGTTGTATTTTTGGGCAGAGCTCAGCAGCAGAGCATCTTGATTGCATGCAGTAACATTTCCCCTAAAAGCCTGTTCGGTTAGAGTGGCTCCCACGATGTGCAATGCCATCTATGGTATATTCACTTAGTTTTCAAATGTAACAGAACTTGCAATAACATTTGCATTAATTTGCATTTCAATGTTGACATGAAAAATACTGGAACTATTTATAAAACAACAGATATATTTGTCCATTTGCCATTTTATGACTAAGAAGGCCCGTAGCGGGACTGCGATGACTGACAGCTTCCAGTAGCTACTTAGAAATATTAAAGTGCTCGGTTTAGGCCAATTTATGGCCTCCTGCAGTCAATCAAAACTTCCATGAAATCATCCGGACCAGTGAAAAGGTTAATTTTGGTCTCATTTGCCTCAAACCCCACAACCCCCAGTTGTGTCTTTGCACTTTCCACAGACTGTTCTGAGCAAGAGGAGCATCTCTCCTTGCTTGTCAGGTGCTCTCTGATGGGCGCATTAAACATCAATTCTCATGGCTGCAACTCAAGCAGTAAAAGACATATCCCTGTCTAGACTGGGACACCACCAGGTGGGTGAGAAACTGTCTGAGCTGTTGAGCCCATGTAGTAATGGTCAATGCATTGTGCTCCATCTAAATGCCTGAAGCAGGTGAAGCACCTTTGAGCATGACCTGAGGTGATAAACTGCTCTGTATAATATCTTTATTAGTGTTGAGGAGGAGTCAGACTAAATTTTGTGAGCAGTGATCTGATCCTGAATCAGCAGTAAGCCCTGGCACCAGCAACAGCCAACAGTATCCTGAACTGTGCTAATAGGGAAGGGATTGTTCTCCTTCACTCAGCAGTTGTTAAGCAGCTTCTGGTCTACTCTGTCCAGGATAATTACAGGATGAGTTCATTCAAGGGAACCAACATGCTTAGGGGGCAGGAACACTTGCCCCGAGAGGAGGGGCTAAGGGTGCTGGGCTTGTAGCCTGAGGCAGAGATGGCCTTGGAGGAACCTCACAGCATCCTTGCAATGCCTGCAGGGAACTTACAGAGAAGATGGAGCTAAGCTCTGTACTGAGGTCCATGGTTAGTGGAAAAACGAGTTGATATGCAGCACTGAAACAGGTTACCTGGAGAAATTCCATAATCCCCTTTCTTGCAGGTTTTACAGGCCTTCCTGGACAAAGACCTCAGAAACCTAGTTTCTGAACTTGGTGTAGACTCTGTTTAGAGCAGAAAGTTGCAATAGAGCCATGTGAGTTCTTTT
The DNA here is from genome assembly GCA_013396695.1 of Sakesphorus luctuosus. Classification (NCBI taxonomy): domain Eukaryota; kingdom Metazoa; phylum Chordata; class Aves; order Passeriformes; family Thamnophilidae; genus Sakesphorus; species Sakesphorus luctuosus. The sequence continues at coordinate 29,390 of VWZD01008535.1, forward strand.
CCAGCCTGAATGATTTTATGACTCTGTGATGCTACAGGACTGCATAATTTATTACAGTGGTTGGTAGGCTTTGCTTTGAAAATTAAGCAGAAATGGTCTACAGCTTAACATCCCTGACTCAACTTATTTCCAACAACGCTAGCAATTTTTCTTGCATAAATTACTTTTCTTCATTTCCCACTTCATGTGCTTTTCATTTAGGTGAAAGAATCTACTTCTGCTTTTTATTCCAATATTGATACAACTTGTGATAGTATAAATTTCTTTTATAACATCCTCCTTTCACTCTATCTCGGGTACCACTCCTTCTTTTCTCCTCTCTTTTTTATCTGGATTAGGAGCTGGCTGGAGGATCGGGCCCAGAGAGTGCTGGTGAATGGAGCTGCATCCAACTGGCGGCCGGTCACTAGTGGTGTTCCCCAGGGGTCTGTGTTGGGTCCAGTCCTGTTTAACACCTTTATTGATGATTTAGATGAGGGGATTGAGTCCATCATCAGCAAATTTGCTGATGACACCAAGCTGGGAGGGAGTGTCGACCTGCTGGAAGGCAGGAGGACTCTGCAGAGGGATCTGGAGAGACTTGAGAGATGGGCTGATTCCAATGGGATGAAGTTCAATAAGGCCAAGTGCCGGGTCCTGCACTTTGGCCACAACAACCCCATGCAGCGCTACAGGCTGGGCACAGAGTGGCTGGAGAGCAGCCAGGCGGAAAGGGATCTGGGGGTACTAATTGACAGGAAGCTCAACATGAGCCAACAGTGTGCCCAGGTGGCCAAGAAGGCCAATGGGATCCTGTCCTGTATCAAAAATAGCGTGGCCAGCAGGAACAGGGCAGTGATCCTTCCCCTGTACTCTGCGTTG
>VWZD01008535.1:33239-110003 GCA_013396695.1 Sakesphorus luctuosus
TTCAGTATTTTCTCTCCCTGTATATTGTAGATGAATTTTTAACTTCAGAGTGATAATTGGAGCACATTAGAAGTTCCCTGTTATCTTTTAATGCCTAAAAGTAAATCCATTGTATCACAGTACATTGCCATTCTGCCTTACAATGCAGAAACAGGGCACCCTTCAACCATCCCTTTGAAAACACAGTGTGAATTTGAAGACAGAAAGCAAGAAAAAATTCTGAAGGCACAGGTGGGAAATCCTCAGTGCTGCTACTTTGAACATGTGTTTGATATCCATTGGCAGTGATACAACTCAAATATTTTGTCAACCTTTATGACTAAATCCTTGCTATATCCGTGGTCTAGGCAGCATTAGAGCAATTTTTTTTTTCTGCTTTATGCACAATTTCATGTTTGCAACCATTCATAAGCCTTAGGAAAAGTACTTTACATTAACTCTGTTCTGTTTGTTTAGTTTGGGTTTGGTTTTTTTTTTAATTTCTACATTCAACAGACAAAGCTATATATATATTTAAAATGCATTTACAGATTTGTTGACTGTCTTCTACAGTTACTAAATACAAAAGCATTTAAAATATTGGGTTTTTTTTCTCATGACCTCTCTCAAATGAGTAATTAATGCATGTAAGTACATATTCTATTGGTGCCTGGAAATCCAAAGAGTAGCTCAAAAAGTATAAAAAAGCAAAAGCAGACAAGGCAAAGCTTTCAACACTGTCTCTCACAACATTCTCATAGGCAAAGTCAGGAAGTGTGAACTGTATGAATGGACAGAGAATTGGATTGAGATCTGGCTGAAAAGCAGATCCTGGAGGGTTGTAATCAGTGACAAAGTCTGTCGTTGGGGGCCTGCCAATAGTGGTGTCCCCCAGGGTTCAATAATGGATGCAGTATTGTTTAACTTATTCATCAATGGCTTTGTATGTATGGCCAGACTTTGCGAACAAAGATTTGGGAAGGGCTCTCCCCATGTGGGTGTGCCCTTCCAGCCTGCGCAGTGGATTTTTTAGGTGAGGCACAGCATGCGCAGAACTGGCCCCACCGTTAAAGTCCTAAGGTCCACTTGCCACGGCTGAGAGAGCTTGGACAGTGACAGTGAAGTCCTTGGGACTGTCACAGCACCCGGTACTAACCGGGGCTGACCCTGCTTGGCATCCGAGATTTGTTGGGATTGGATGGCAGGGAGGCATTGAACTGCTAGGATACGGTCCCACTGAGACTTGAACTCAGGTCCTTGGGATTCAGAGTCCAGAGTGCTCTCCTTTATGCCGCAGGACCACCCTTCAATGTCTTTGCTGAAGGGGCAAAAGCCTCCTGAGCAAGTTCACTGACGACACACAGGTGAGAGAATTGGCCAATACCCCAGGGTGCTGTGCAGCCCATCAGAGGGACCTCGACAGGTTGAATAGAGAGGCAGAGAACAACTGTCTGAAATTCAACAAGGGCAAATGCAGGGTCCTGCACTTGGAGAGGAACAACCCCAGGCACCAGTACAGGAGCTGATCTGCTGGAAAGCTGCTGTGGAGAAGGAGCTGGGGCCCTGGTGGACAACAAACTGTGAACCTGCTGTGTGCCCTTGTGGCCAAGAAGGCTGATGGTATCCTGGTGTGCATTGGGAAGAGCACTGCCAGCAAGTTGATGGAGGTGAACCTGCCCCTCTATGCAGCCCTAGTGAGACCACATCTGGAGTGCCGTGTCCAGTTCTGGGCTCCTCAGTGGAGATTGTGGAGCAGGTCCAACAGAGAGTAACAGAGATGATTAAGAGAATGGAGTATTTATCTTATAGGGAAAGGCTGAGGGAGTTGGGCCTGTTCAGACTGTCATCTGAGAGGGGATCTCATCAATGTCTGTAAGTACCTGAAGGAAGAGTGCCAAGAGGATGGAGCCAGGCCCTTCTCGGTGGTGCCAAGAAATAGACAAGAGGCAATAGGCAGAAACTGATGCATAGGAAGTTCCACCTGAACATGAGGAAGAACTTTTTCTGTGCAGGTGACTGTGCAGTGGAACAGACTGGCCAAAGAGGTTGTGGAGCCTCCCTCGCTGGAGATATTCAAGAACCATCTAGACACAATCCTGTGCAATGTGCTCTAGGATGACCCTGCTTGAGTAGGGAGGTTGGACCACATGACTCCCTATGGTCCCTTCCAGCCTTACCCAGTGTGGCAAGATAGCCCACCCTGAGAAGACCTAGAGTCTGATCATCGGAGAATGCACATAATGCAAACCACTGTGCAAGCTGTCATGCAAATTCAACTGCTGGTGCCAGGGTGCTGTTTTGGTTTGCATTATGCTAAAACCAGTCTGGTTCACCAGATGTTGAATAAACATCCTGCTTTTTAAGGCAGAATTTGACAGATAAGCTAGTTTGCTGGCCTGTAAATCTGTGACTACCAGTCCATCACTTTATAACTATAAAAGCCCAGTTCAACTTTCATATGGCAAACTTTTCTACATACTTGAAGAGTGGAGCTTTCCCCATGAAGCAGGGACACCTCTTCATGGTTAGTCCCCATGTTAAGGGAGTTAAGAGACAGAGACAGATCTGCCTTCTGTCTCATATGGTGAGTTATATCAATCACCGGTTAATGATTGTTTTGTTTGCTAACCTTGATACAGTTCCTTTAATATAATTGCTTTGTTACAGTGCATCGTATTACTTTGTTATGATTAGTTGGCTGGGTTTTATTTTTCTTATTTTATTTTTACTTATTATTTATGTTATTAATCTGGAGCTAGGTAAGAATAGAGCTGTTTACCTTTGTTTACGAAGAAACTTAAAAGCCATCTCGGATTTCCCAGAGTAAATACTATACTAGTCTTTAATTACTTCAAAACACTGGAAGAGCACACAGATTACAATTTAACATACTTTGAATTATGATATTAATCACAATAAAGGACACGAAAAGTCCCACATGTTTAAAGTATGGAAATATTAACTATACAATCTCTTTGTTAAAAGAAGTTCACAAGTGTTGGAACACGTAATGCTCTCAAAGTAATAAATTTTTTTTCTGAATTTTTCCATTGTCTTCCAAGATGTTCTAAGATTTTTACACGACAGGTAAATTATGATGATCCTAAAGACAAGGAAAAGAATACTTAAATTTTGCATCTGAAGCTTTGCCTGAATTCTATGCACATATAGAAAATATTCTGCTGATTTGGATCCCAAGTATCTAATTTTAGAGAGTTGAAGCTGATGAATGGCTGCACCAACAAAATTGTTTTATGACTCACATCTCAGAAAATGGTTTTTATACTCCACAGTCTCATCAAACAATGGTGATGCCTGATGCTAATTTGCTGTGTGCGTGCACAGTGTTGCAGAATGTTTTGGATGACTTAGCCTTTTTCCTACTGACTGACTGCCTCCTGTTTGCAGGTGTGCAACCTGCCTTCCCTCAGCAGTGGTGCCCATCACCCCAGCCACTTGGACAGGGTCTCCCAGCGTCCTGGGGCTGGATTTTCCTTTCCATGATCTGTTCTCGTGGCCTTGTGCCAGCTAAGCTGGTAATGTGGCTGTGGTGGATTCTCAAAGGAAGCAGCTGTGTCAAGCAGGAGAAACACTCAATCTTGACCTCTTTTCCTCTTGTTTGGGTCTTTGGGGTACATTACACATATTATTCATACATCCAACAATATGCCTTCACTGAGTGTAGCAGTGAGGGTGTGTGCAGCACCAACCCCACCCAGTATGTGCCAGCCAGAGATAGGAGCACATAATCAGGAACCACCAACAAGAGTTTGAGCAAGTCCTGATGAAACTTGTGTCTCCACTGCAGGAGAGTGTTATGAGGGAGCCTTGCTGAACTGGAGGGGAGCCTTGGGGTGGCTGCCTACCTGGGGACCCCCATCACTTCTCTCTCCACTGGCCATGGAGTAGAGTTTTCTCTTCCTTTTTGTCCCTGTCTTTTGCCTTTTGATTTTAATTTTTCCCAAAGTAACTTTTGCTGTTAGCATCAATATATGCCATGAGCTATGAGATCCACTTGGCATTTTTGTGCACCCATCTCAGTATCCAGTGCATAACAATGGCTGTTTCTGCAACTTGCTGACAGATTTCTGCACCCACTCATCTTTTCTCACCTTGCCTTTTAAAAGATCATTTTCTGCATCTCAAAGTCCATTTTCCTTAATTTACGGAGAGCATACTTGTTATCTGCTGTTTCCTGTGTGTGCTGATACCCACAGTGTCATCAGCTACATCCATTCTCATCCAGTTTCACTAGCTCACTTCTTGGGATTCAACTCAGAGAAAAGTCTGTACAGACCTGTACCCCAATCTGCATGTAGTGTTGTGTTGATACCTGGTCTCCAAAGATTATCTATAATCCTCCTTTCTATAGTACCTCATGTGGAATGAAAGAAGAATTCACTTGATGTCAAGTTCCTGGGCAAGGTAAAATTTTGTTTATTGGAATGTACCATGTTGCCTCTGACAGCAATTCAAATCTTTTACTTCTTTTCAAAGGCATAGTAAAACCAAAACCCACTAATTTGCTCAAAACTACCAAGCAAACAGTAAAAATGTAAGAAAGCTTCAGGGCATCAGCAGGGCTTTATACTACCACTTCCAAACTTTTTACTGCCTCCATTTTCCCAGATTTGGAAACTGGGTCATTCTTTGTGTATATACCAGTCAGTGAAACTGCCCACACATCTGTTAAACTTATTGCTGAAGTTCCAGTTAATACCTGTAAGGAAAACTTGGCTTAGATGTAGGATTTCACTTCAGAAATATTTCCTATGATGTTTTGATTTTAGGGAACATTAGAACTTTAGACCTTATTGGCTGGATCAGGCAATATGGTGGATTGAGACATCTTCATCTTCATGGCATTTTTTTTGGTAGCTTCTGTTTACTGAATAGATTAATTCCATCCATTTGATATGTTCAATGGACCTGTTGTGGTAACAGAATATGTTCTGTTTGCAACAAAAGAAGGAAACATATTGAACCTCTCAGATGGCCAATAAAGTGAACAATTTAGCATGAATCAAAACATATCTTCTGGGTCATTTTAAGTAAAGCCTTTAAAAATTATTGAGAAAAATGTGGTGTGGTAGTTTTAGCTAGGCCTCAAATTAGCAGGCTCAGAGAATCTACGTAGATTAGGAGAGACAGGTATCACCTGACTTAAGCAACCAGAAAAAATTTCATACCAGATGACACAAACCTGAGATAGGTAGAAGTTTCTCAGTTGCTATCATGTCTGCAGTGGAGGCAGGACGTGCTGCTGCTGCCCTGCTGTCTTGGGCTGTGCTGCTGCTGCTGCTGCTACTTGCATTTTGCTTGAGTTCAGGGAAGTAGAAACATTTTGTTGTTATACTTTCTGTTTCTTGCTGGGTGTCTTTTAGGGTGCTTCTGGATCTAGAGTGTTAGAATCTGTTTTCGGTGGGAGGTAGAAAATTGTTGTTATATCTAACTTGTTGTCCTAGTTCAGCAGGTGGGACCAGTTGTCACTGTGTGGGGGTGATCAAAGCTATGTATTCTACCCTCATCTATTCATTCCCAAGGTCAATGGCCCATTTGCAGCAGCTTCCCAGGGAGTCGTTAGCACCTCCACTCCCAGCCTGAGGGGGCGTAGGTGCTAATGGGCCACCAACAGTCCAAAAATAGCCCATGACTCACAGAGTTAATCACCCATTGTGTGAGTCCCCGCCCCGGGGGAGGGACTGGGTGCTCCCTGAAGGTACAAAAAGGGGTAGGTAAGAAGACCTCGGGAACTTCTTGTCGGACCCAGAGGAGCAGCAGGACCTCGACAGGAGGAGACCACCACTCTCAACAAGACTACAGCCATTACCTGTACCAACAGGTTTTTTTCACTTCTTTTTGCTTTGGACTTGGGGGAGCCACACGGGTCTCAGCATAAGGCTAACAAACCCCTTTGGGTTTGTACCCCAGGGCACTGGGTTATACAGCTGGGTTTTGGGAGTTGGAAGCAATTTCCCTTTTGTGTCAGTGTATTTACTGTGGTATTATTATTAAATTGTAGCTCTGACTTACAATCTCTCTCGTGTTGAGCTCATTTCTCCTGCTGGTTTACCTCTAAACCAGCACACTTGTGTAAGTGTGTGTTATATTATAGTTCTCTTTTAATTTTCTCTTTTCTGTATAAATATATATAGTTAGTTTAAGTTTAAACCTAGTTTGAGGGTTTTCTTTCCCTTTCTCCGTTTTCTCAGTGTGAGGGGGAAAGAAACTGACTCTGTGTTGGGCAGTTGGCATTTTGCCAGCTCAACCCAAGACAGATAAATGGTAGAGAATATGGGCATGTAGACATAAATGCAGACATGTGGAAATAAAAGAAATATGTTATTTAGATCAGCTTTCAAACCTTAAAAGGAAAAATCACACAGGGCAACTGGAATATTTCTGTGAAACTTCTGAGAGCTGAATGTCAGTGCTGGTGGCTGTCTACAGTTCAGGTTTCAGCCTTAGCTCTTGAAAATGATTTCTGACTCTTTTATATTAGTTAAGTGGGGCAGAGGAAAGGCTTTCAAAATACTTTTCTTAAATTCTGAGAATTTTTCTGTTTTTCATCTCCCTCCACCTGATTGACAAATGTTTTGCCAAAGAGCACGTGTACACACAGGCAAACACACACATGTGCACAGACAAGAACACACAGATCAGCTTTAACACTTTGAAGTCATCCTCCTTTTCAGAGAAATTTACTGTAAAACAAGCAATAAAAGACACATAAAACTAGTAAACATAGCTTTCCCTATTATGGATGTTTGAGTAGTTCAGACAGAGTCCTTAGATCAAAATGAGTCCTTAGTGGCAATTTGGGGAAAGAAAAAGCAGAAAGCAAAAAGAGGCTTTAAATCCCATTCACATGTGTGTACCTACAGTCACAGAATAATTATTAAGCATAACAAAGATGGTGGCAGTGGTATTTCTCTCCATACAGTGTAAATTTAGGGCAGGGATTCAACACAATGTTAGCAGAGAATGCTGACAGGGCATTGTTAATTCGTCATCTATATAATTCTCCAGCAGCAGGTTGCCTGTTATACACTGGGATCATAGAGGTGGGTTAAACATGCAATTTAAATCAGTACAGATGTTACATTGATTCTTTCCTTTGACTTGCCTAATGGAGACACAATCTGTACTTTCATGCATGGTCACCAAAAGATTTAATTCCATAAAGAGGCCATTTCCCACCATTTTCTTTTTTTTTTTTTTTTTTTGAAAGGGAGGATAATGCAACAAAGCCTATCAGACTTTGCATGCTTATGGGAAAACATTAAAAGGACAGTTTTCAAATGGGTGCCACATAAGCAATTAATTTCATATATTAATAAGAACAGGAAAAAAGTCATACACATGATCAAGGCATCCTTCTACTGCTAACTCTGGATATCAGTGCACCATGACACAACTCTAACAACATTAGGCCTGGTCTCCTGATCAGTGCAATCTCCTGGGATGAGTCGCAAGCAGCTGTGAGTCCCTTTAAAGTCTTGTTTTCTCCAACTTGTAAGCTCTTATGGGATCAGGGTATATTTGCAAAGGAAAAGGCAGGTCCCAGATATTTGTTCAGGAAAACTCATGTCAGGGGCAGAATTTAAGGTTTAGATGTTGGGTGTAAAAATGTATTTTCCTTCAGCTGGGAAGTGAGGTTTCAGGATTGCCTACTCTTAGCTGCTTGTTTGCTATACTTGATTTAGTCCTTAGGCTCCTATGTACTTTTATAAACATTGTCTGAAGAAAATAAACCCAGCATTTCAGTAAAAATGATCAATAGTAAGTGTAGCTTTACTTTGAGAACAAGCACTGGAAATGCCAAAAGTTTGCATAAATTCCTGTTTTGTATAAAAGGCAAATCAGCAGACCAAAATTATTAAAAAAATGACTTACCCATAAATGGCCTAGAGCTTTGCAATATATCAATTTTAAAACAAGAGTTTTTCTCTGTTGGACAGTACTGAAAGGAGTGCTGAAGACAGCATATTCAGGAGAACGAGGGCAGGGAAGTAAAACAGAGACAATAGATTCAGGATAGGTGAGGAAAGGTAAATCCAGGCTTGCAGTTAGCATTAACTTACTGTCCCAGTACTCTTCCTATTTTTAATAATAATACTAAATTTTTAAGTATTATTAAAAGAAATTGAGTTCCTGTGGAAACCAGATAGCTCTTTAAAAAATATATGGGTAACTCTAATTTGTTTTGTTCTTTTTCTCGTGGATACCAGAATAACACCCTCATGAATATACGTGATCTTGCAAACTAGAATTAGGATGAGCACAAGAATGTAAGAACACAGTTCAATCATGGTTGTATGAGCGTAGATCTGATACTGATGGAAGCAGGAAAGCAGTTTGAGTGTCTAAAGCAGGGGACCAAAGCCAGTTTTTCACATGTTCAACAATGTCATGTACACGGGCAAACTGGATAGTGGAAAAGGATATTTCATATATTTAATAATCTTTCAGCTTCCTCATCACAAATTCATATTAGAAATGTAAGTATTCCTCAGTATTAAGTCCATTGATGCTCCTAATTTTCCAATGTACTGAAAATCTAATTCCTCTCTGCTGTTAAAACTGAAAAAGTTGTGCTTTTCCCTTTTTCTAAAAAAGTTTCCAGAGCCTGCAGAACAAGAAATACTTGTTAAATAAATTTCAGTCCTGTTTGCCAGATTTTTGCAGTGACAGGTTAATTAAGTAAAACATTCCCTTAAACAAAAATTTCTACCTATTTAAGATGAATCAGAAATTAGTTTTAGCTGCAAACAACTTTCAGAGGAAGTGTCTCAGATGTTAAATATCAAGCAGTCTTTAACAGAGAAAATCCTCAGATTGAAAAGACAAAAGAGGTTCCATAAAGTAACAAAAAACTCCACTTTTTTCCAGAAAAAATAGAATTTTAATACAAGTCTAGCATTTGCATGCATTTTGAAATTCATTTTGCTTGGGATCTGCTCTTAAGCTGTGACTCGCCCTGCTTGTTGCCCTCCTGCTGTCTTCTAAAGAGGCTGCACAGCAATGCCCATGGCAGACAAGGTCCTCTGTTGATGAGAAATATGGAGCCCAGTCAGGGGCTCATTTCCTAATCCATCCGTGTCCCATCCTCAATCACCAGCAAGATGCCCAATGCCTGGGCTGAGGCTGCCCCAGTGCCCCGGCTGCCCTGCTCCTAGTCAGGACATGGGACGTGCCCTGGCTGCCCGGCCCTGCCTGGCCACCACAGGGAGCCCACAGCACCTCTAGCAACCACCCACAAGCCACCTCCAGCCCCCAACATACCCTGAAGTAATTCATTAAGCTTGAATTACTGTTTAATTTGTAATGCTGTGAGCTTATGGGGTATTAACTTCATCCTCATGCAGACAACAGAAGTCAGTAGTGTAATCAGAGGAGCTGTACCCCAAAAGAGGCCATTTCACTTAAAACTCCATAAAGGAGGTGACTTCAGCAACATGCTGAAATCTAAACTTAAGCGGTGTAAATCCCATTCTTCACCTTTAACTGGTATGTGGAATAGCAACATGTATCAGAGTATATAGCTACACAGCATGCGAGATTGTATTGACAGAATGCAATTCCTGCTTATTAAGCAAACCAACAGAGCAGAATCACAAAAAGACAACTGTCTTGCTTTACTCACTCTTTGGACTCTCGAAGGTTCCATCTATATGTATACACACATATATGGAAGTTTTGATTCTAGTACTGTAATAAAAATTTGGAAGAGTAGCTATTATGACAATTGTGAAAAACATCAGACTGTTATTATAAGCATTAGTGACTTCCTCATTTATCTTAAGGCAAATTACTTTATGATTTTGGTTTTATGCAGTGTGCCTCCAACTGCAAGAAATCAAGGGCTATGCCTGCTGCAGGAAAATGTCTATTTTCTGTGAAGAGTGGGACATACCTTATATGAGCTGCTCAAATTTCTTTCCATTGTTGCCAAGTTTCTTTCACTGAAGGGTATATATAATCATTTGGGTTGATGTTTAGCATGAGGAGACTTGTCACCTGAGTTTGCAATAACTTATGAACAAGTGCAAAAATACCACGAAACACAAGAAGATCACTATGATATACTCAAATACTCCCATGGACTTAACTAAAGAGCCAGGTGCTCTTTATCTTAAAAATGTAATACACACCAATAGAAAGCAAATATTACCAGCTCAGGAACAGGTAAAAGAGAATGGTACCACTTTACCTGGGAACAACCCCAAGGCAGAATTTCTGTCCCATGGAAGAAAATGGCAGAATTTTGTAGTGTGAGGACTTATTCTCATTCCATGAGAAATAAAGTCATTTAATGACTTTATTTGAACAATATGTCAGAGGAATATAATGGTAAAATTCATTCAGAAACAGTAAAAATTGGGTCACAGCTGATTTTAGAATGATAGCATTAATCTAAATCATAAAAATTAATTTCTTCTGGTAAGATCTGTCATTGTCACTTTGACATATTATATTTGAGTTGAAATGAAGTTTCATATGCAAATATTTAGGATATAAGTAAGCATCAACAATTTTTCAGAGATATGGTCAGAAGGCTTTTTGTAGGCAGCAACAATTTGACTATCTTATTGGTGCCTGAGATCGCGTACCCCTGTGAACAGAGACACGCTGCAGACAAGTTAATGGAGAAAGATATAGGGTTTTATTAGAAGAAGCTTCCACGATCAAACCCAAGGGGGTCTGACCCCCAGGTCAGGAAGTCTCAGGGATTTTATACCCCCCATGGACATCCAATCATAAGCTCTCATTTCTCCCAAATGCCCACCCAAAAGTTCTGCCAATCTACCCCCTTCATCATGGGAGGGGCAGATGGGCCTTCTCGGGCCTTCTCGGTGTTTGTCTTCTGTTATCTTGCAGGTTGCTGCTGGAATATAGCTTGGCCTTGACTAAGCTTACAGTTTGTGAGAAAGAGGCTTTAATATTCAGACTTAAAAATTAGGGTAACTGAACAGAGTCTGTATGATTCTAAAACCTTCTAAAATTACATTAAATCACACTTTTAGGCATCATTTTCATGAACTCTCCCTTTGGACCTGACAAATTTTTGAGGTGGTCAACAGTCTACCCACTTGGTATTCAGAGGCTGTTTCCCTCAGATCAGTCTCTCCTGTATAAGTTTTGACATGATAGAATTAAAAAACTAAGTGTATTGTTAGAGCTAAGTAACGTAAGTACCCTAAAGTAGCTGAGAGCTTTATATTTTCCCTAAAATTAATAACAGAAGGCAGTAAAATCCTGCAAATTTTCTCACAGAATGGAAAATGGTAAAAGAAAAAAAAAAGATATGAATGCCAATATATTTTGGTTTTGTCAAAATCAGTGTTCTTTAAATGCTTTCCAGCAGTTACTTGCCATCTTAGTGAAAAATGTCAGAAAATCCCTGAAGCATTTTGAACTACCTAAACTTTGATCCATAACTCTAAGTCTCTCCATTCACACAAAGGATCATGGGATTTTAGTGACTGAAATGGGTCAGTACCTTTGATTTATAGCTCATCTAGTGGGGCACTAACCTCAGTCCACGCTTCTTCACTGTTATTTGGTTATACAGAGCATGGTGACAACCATTATTCTTCATTTTAGAAGCTTAAAAAGAAAAGAAAATACAGGACTCTTATTTCAGTCACATCAACAATTATCAAGGAAGTGAAACTGAGCACTTGTAATGTGTATGCTCAGCAAACCTGGATGGCAGATAAATGCTTGGAAGAAATAACTGGGAAAACTGCAGTTCATTTTGAGTATTGGCTGAAGTCTCTCTTCACCTTCATGGGACTCATCCAATATTAACATTTCCTGTGTTCTTCAAAAGATAATGTTCGCTCTTTCCCTTGTGGACAAATCTAATTCAGGAATCAAATCAGCAAAGTGATAATTGTTTACAGTTAATATAGAAACCCCAAGAAACCATGAGTGGAAATAAAGGATAAGCACTCTACAGTTTTATGATAAAAGTCAGAGAAAGAGCATGCAGGCCATGTATTGGATGAGCAAGCAGGTGCATAAAACACTCAAAAGGAGAATGGGAAGAGCATGATAATACTGATGGAGTATGGGTTGCCTACCCCTTTCCAAGCACTGTGCAAGCAGCTTGTCAATAGCAGTCTACAACCCAGTGTCTAAAATCACAGCTCTTAGGCTTCACTATGTAACAAAACACCCACTGGGGAAATGGTCAGTACAGAAACCTTTAGCTTTTCACAGGCCTTCCAGCTTGACTTCAGTCCTGCAGTTTGGACAAGGCTGTGGTTCAGTCTGGTGGTTTGGTTTCTTTTGAAGTGTTTGCCTCTGAGTTAATCCTGGGCTTACAGGGTCTGCCTGGAGGTTGGTTGTCTATGCTGTATGCAGGAACTAGGGATTCATATTTACATAGGCTCCAGCATGTGGCCCATCACAACAAAACCATTCTGCTGCAAGTGCCACAGTATCTTTTACCTTTGCAATCTACTATTCTGTCTTTCTGATGCAAAGAGAAGTATGATCAAGCAGAAACTGGCACACGGTGATAGAGCAGCAAAACTTTCCTGGAGGGTGAAATCTGTGCCCTTGCGGTGATGGGTATGCAATGCATCTTCAGCTGCCATCTGTATCCTAACAAAATTGTTTTGCTCTTTTGGGAGTGGGCAGGCATCCATCAGCTTGGCAGATGTGTATGCTTCCAGTGCCATGCAGCACACAAAATAGAAATGACTGTCCAAGCTGGGAAGTCTGATTGCCAGTTTATCTTGAATTTCAATATCCAAAGAATGTAATCATGTGACTGACAGCTTTCTGAAGAGAGGTACATCAAATTAATTTGCAGCTTGTGAGACAGGATGGGAAGAATAATAGTAAAAAGAGAATATTAATTCCCTCATAACTTTCCACCAAAAGTCATACAGATTTAAAAAATGGATGACACTGGCAATTTAGCTTTGTAATTATCAATGCTTTGAATTTGCTATAAATGTGCAAAACTTTTCTTATGTGTGCTGCAATGCAAAATGCAATTGCCATGAAAACTCTCAGAAATCATAATATGGTTTTAGTGTTTTTTTATTGAAACAATCTAACAGAAGGGGACATGTTAGAAAAGAATATCATAACTGCAAAACAATGCTGCTAAAAAACTTCTCCCATTCTTTTATTCAAGTATTTAGTTTTGCTTACACATCTCAGTCATTAGTAGAACAAAACTGTATTTGGGTTTAGTACAGACTTAGTTTGAAGTGCTGAACTCTTTTGCTTCAATCTACTCTCTTTACCTACCCCTGAATATAGCTCACTGTTTATCTAAATTTCTTACTTAAATTTTTACAACGAAATGAATCCATTCAGTGGAAAATACAAAATTGTGAATATCCAAAGATCAGTTTTTGAAGTACCTGAGTAGCACAGAATATAGGGCTCAATTTTCTCAAAACGAAGGTTGTATTTTTCATGCTGTTTCGACGAAAGTGTCAAAAGTCTTGGGTTTTGTTGTGTCAAATCAGCTGGTTTTCTCAACCCTGCAGGGTGCAGTGCTGAGAGTACCAAGTAACTTTGCAGACTAAAGCACCTGCTGTGATGAGTCACAATTTACAGCATTCTGCATTCTGTAGAACAGCAAAGAAAGTTGGTCCAATATTACATATAATTCAATCAAAGTTTAAGTGACATTTTCAGGATTTCTATTCCTTTGACATGGCAGAGAAAGCATGCAAAAAGGTAAGAACATTTATCCAAAGGTTACAATCTGTCACTGTCATAAAATTCAAAACAAGAATTAAAGCTAAATAAAATGAAGAGGTTAATGACAATATTTTGAGTTGAATAACTGAGTAATGTTGAAACCAAATTCTTTTGTGCTGAGGCAAAATGCACTTTAAAAGATATATTTTTGTAATAATATACAAAGAGAACTACATACTAAAAAATAGAATTATTATTGTAAAGCTCCATACTCAGCTGGACTTTATTGAATACTAACTTTTTCACAAAATTTAAATTCCGACATACTTTAACCTTCCCTGACTATAGAGATTGTCTTCGAAAAGCAGAGTTTACAGTTCACACTGGGAAAATACAAAAAAATTTCAAAAGATCTTAGAAAGGTTAATTAGATGGTGGTGTCCAGAGTTGTAAGGATAGCTGCTACCTCCTAAGAGATGAGTCAATGCCACAAATAGTTATGCCTCCTGATCTGTGATTTGCATCCCCTGCTCCGCGACTTGCTCCCCTGGTCTTGACCCTTGGTAGTACAATTAGTGTAAATAACACCATTTTATAAAGCAAATGGCCATTCTATGTGACTGAGCTGGTCATGCATCAGTCCCCTTCACCTCATCAGACCCTGAAGGTCCTGTGCACCAGACAGGTTTCTTCTCCCTGTCAAATTCCCTAGAATCATAGAATCATGGAATGGTTTGGGTTGGAACAGACCTTAAGGACTACCCAGCTCCAGCTTCTCTGCCATGGAAAGGGACACTTTTCAATAGACCACATTTCTCAGAGCCCCATCTTGATTAAATACACACACACACACACACACACACACACACACTTCTGAGTTGGAAGGGACCCACAAGGATCATCGAGTCCAACTCTTAAGTCAATGGCCCACATAGAGTATTGAACCCATGACCTTGGCATTATTACAACCAAATTTTAACCAACTGAGCTAATCTCAGGGTCTGTAAGACTCCAAGGCTCCAAGCTACGAGTTCATCGAAGGGGTTTTACTTTGAAAATATGTACGGCTCCAAAAATTCACCTGCTGAATTTATTAAAAGAGTCTTCAGCTCTTTTATACCTTGAGAGGGTACATGGGAGAAGACACTGCATACATTTCTCAAGAGGCCAAACAACACACTTTTCCTGGCAAATTTTAGAAAATAAGGGAATTTTGCAAAAGTTTAAAGGGCAACAATCAACTAAAATAAAGCATTCCACAAAGTACTGACTTAGTGTGCTAACCCATACAACTAGCAAAACCCAAGCCATCTGGCTTTAAGTTCCCCAAATATCAAGAAAGCAGATTAGGAAAAGAAGAACAAGTAAAGAAAGAGAGAATTATAGCTACCACCTCTAGATCCAGTGTAGATCCAGATACCAGGAATCTAGGAGATGGCTGGGCTGTGATCACCATCCAGTCACTTGAGCAACTGAGCACTTAAAGACAAACAGGTTAAAATGTTGTGGGAAAAAATTATGTTGAAAGAGACAGGTGATGGTTAGCACTGTAGGAAATAGAATGGTAAAAGGAATGGGTTCCTTCCCAGTTGGAAATCGTATTTGCTGAGTATGCAATGCTGAAGGTGATATTAACCTGCAAATAAAGACCAGAGAAATGAAAACGTCTTTCTTTATTTTTAAAACTGTTCACCTGTTCATGTTAGTTCCTTTAGATTACATTGTGAGACCTTCAATGATAGAATTAAATCTTCCAGGTAAGTGTTCAATATTGTTCATTTTTTGACTACAATGTAGACATGAGGAAGACTAAGGATAATCACACAATAGGCTCTTATCCTTTCAATGTGTAATATATTCTTATTGTAGTGGCACTGAAAGGTCCCATTAAAGTTTCAGAAGTTTAAAACGCTTGATAGATTTTTTCAGGAATTTATAATCTAATTTAAAATGTAAAGTCCAAACTGTATTACTCATTGAATGAGAAATTTCCCATGAGTACTTTAGAAAATCCTCATCCACTAATCATGTAAATGCATGCTAGGTTAATTGTTGAAAATATTTTTAATACATTTTTTTCAAGTTTTTGATATATCCTATATTTGTCATATTTTAAAAAAAAGTGTGACTAAATACATCGAGATTCCTTTTTAATTTGAGATCACATAAAATAATTTAGGATTTATTTAAAAAAATCAAGCTTGTTTCTGTTGATTGCGACAGTAGGAATACATAATTTCGTATATGACATACTTCAACCTAAAACATTTCTGCCCTTTGTTTAAGTCTTCATAAATGGTTAGCTTTAGTTGACTTCATTTTGGAGGCAAAATGCACATATTTTAAATATCTTCACTGTCAGTCAACAGTGAAGATATGTAAAACATGACAGCTTTTTTCTCGTGGCTAGAGTATGCATAGATGGAAAACTGTGACTTCTGTGGAGTTTTTTTTGTTTGCTTGGTTGTGTTTGTGTGTTCTTTTTTTTTTTTTACTTCTAAAAGTTTGCAAACCATGGGCCAGAGTGGAAAGGCAGAGCAACTTTGATTTGGGGCAATTCAATAAATACACATCCTGAATGAAGTTACCCTATACAAGTTTCCAGATGAGTCAGAAACATTATCCAACCTTACCAAAGAAATCCATCGGACTACTGATGAATTCCATCAATAAAAGCAGGATTGAAGGTTTTTGTAGTATTGAATAGTTAGCATTATTAGAGCTGTTCAAAATTTTCAAAGCATTTTAATTTAGAAGATTGAAATTCTCACTGTAATGTGAAGTGCTCTCATAATTTTCAATCTCTCTATACTGCAGATTCCCAAATTCTTATTACTGCCAAATTTCAGATATTCATCTATTATTATCAATATGTTGCTATAGAAAAGTGTTGCACTGCCTTTTTTACCAAGTCTCAAAACCTCACTCTAACTGCATGGTGAAGTTAGCTAGGCCTTATGAATGAGGTCCTTAAAAATGCAACAACAGTAGACCAATAAGCCAAGCCACTCAATGACCATGATAAAAACATATTATATCAGCTGAAGTAAAAACACAGACAAGTTGTTTTAGGTAAGTTATTCATAATTTTTTAATATGGCGATTAAGCAAACTAGAACACAGTTGGCTGTAACATTTTCCTTGCATTTGTTATTACAAATAATTTTGGAAGCAATCTACTACCAAGTAGCTAATTAGCTACTTATTTCTCAATGCAAAATGTATGATAAATTACAGTGAGATATATACACTAGCATGTTAAGAACCACAGTTTACAGAGAAGCCATATAAATCTCTGCTAAATCCTGTTCCTCCTCTCCATACCTAATCACAGAATCAAAAAGTCATTGAGGTTGGAAGGGACCTTTTGAGATCAGCTGATCAAATCTCCCTGTTTAAGCAAGATCATCTATAGCGGGTTGCCCAGGAACCTCAATAGGCCAGATAACTAGGCTGCTCGAAGTTCAGCAGGAGAAACGCAAACTCCTGCATCTGGGAAGGAATAACCCCAGGCACCAGTATACACTAGTGAATTGCTTAATGGAAAGCAGCTTGGCAGAAAAGGACCTGTGGGTCCTTGTGGACACCAACTTGAACTTTAGCCAGCAATGCACCCTTGATTGGTATCCTAGGATGCACTAAACAAAATATTGCCATCAGGTTAAGAGAGCTGATTCTTCCCCTCTACTCAGGACTGGTGAGGTATCACCTGGAGTCCTGTGTGCAATCTGAGCTCCTTGGTGCAACAGAGGCATGGATGTACTGGGGACAGTCCAGAGAAGGGACACAAAAGCAATCAGAATCTAGAACATTTCTCCTATGAGGAATGGCTGAGATCTCTGCCCCCTGAGATCTTATAATATCTCATGGATTGTTAAATAAACACTCTCATGCTCCTTGCCTGGACTCCTTGTCTCTGTCTCCCATCTCTGCCCCCCTCAGACAAAGGGGAATGCAGAGACCCCTCTCCGTTCCCTCCGATGCTGCACAAGTTTCTTCTTCAAATGCTGCATCTTACTCGTACTACTTAGCTAGAGGCTTCCAGTGAAGAGGTAAAGAGACAAAGAGGTAAAGAACTTCATCCTTGACTCTAGGAAGGGGGTAATAGCTTTTTAAAGTTTTTAAATATTTTTGTAAGTTTGACAAAAGAAGTTATAACTAATATGTAGTGGGTGACACTTTGCAGTGGCTTACAGAATTGTTGGCTATTTAATGATTTCAAAGTGACCAGTCAGTTTAAGATGCAATTATGGAAGAGATACAGAAAAGCAAGTCTCATTATTTCTCTAAAAGAATGCAAGTGAGACTCAGGTAATAATTTTCCAACTTTTGCCAGTCATTTGTCAATGGATGTTTTCTTCCATGGCTTTAAACTGTAAGAGGAAGTGATGTGTGTCACATTGCAGAAACTGTTATGACTGACTCTAGACATTCAGCAAGGCAAACCTTAGTGTAGCATGCAAGGATAGGTCCATGGACATGAAAAACTTCTCCAGTAACTGAGGTCTAAAGGAAGGTGCTAACATTACATGGTAGACAATACAGCAATGGCCTGGGTGGCTTTACCTGCACCCATCTTTTTTTTTTTTTTTTTTTTAATCTGACAGCAGGCAAAGGAAGCTCTGAAAAATACATTTTATATTGTCTGGGGTAATGGTTACTTAAAACAGTAACCCTGACTGTAACCACGTTCTGTTTTGCCCTTCAAATATACAATTTGCATTATATTTGGAGCTGGCTTATATTCATGCCATTGAAATCAACACCAACTAACAAATCTCTAAAATTAATCTGAAAGCAGGTTTTTGTCTCTGGATTTAAAGCGATAAATAAATATGACCATGGCTGAATTGAAAAATTAGTAAACTGCAAATTATAAAGATAAGAAACATCTAAAAAAAAGGTGGGTTTTTTTCTATTTTCTAATTAAGATGAAACTGAATGACTCTGATGAACATGCTGAAATGCTGAAAAAACCCCAAGAAAATGCATAATTTCTGCTAGCTCTGAAAGAGTTAAGACATCAATGCCAGGAAATACTTAGTGGTTTTTATACAGTAGGAATGGAAAATGAAAAGGTTATTTCTGTATCTGTATTATTTATTCAATACCTTCATTTTCAGAATCTGACTGAAACATTATGCCTATGGTTGTGTAAGGGTTTCTCACATATGTTAGCACCTTTTTGATAAATCTCAGTTTTATGATTATTTTTTACAGCATTGTAAAACAGAACAGAGAAAGTTTTAATGGGCAGTAGGTTCACAAGCATTACCAATGCATGTTCTTCGGTCTTCTGCCTGCTGCTAAGGATCACGATGGAGACAGTTGTAGCTGCCTTTAATGTTAATGCATGTAGCAGAAGGAGGGCATGGTGGATTAATTTCATTTTCACACTCGTTGATGTCTGCAAAATGGATACACATTGATCAATAATAACTAAAAATTAAAGGTATTGCTAATTTCTCATAAACATCTTTCACAAGGATTCATAAATGAAAGGTATTGTACACTGTCAATGAGACACAAATACTGCCAAAGATCCTTATTGATACTGTTTAAAGCAAAAAGTAGGGTGGTTTTTGGTTGTTGGTTTGGTTTATTTGTTTGTTTTTAAGATGGAAATGATGAAAAAATAACATGTTGCTTTGGTAATCCATAGAAGCTAAAAATGGCAATTGGTTTAATTTTCAAAAATCCAAACCCTAAACTTGAGAGCTCTTCTTGCATGTGTTTGTGTTTTAAGACTTTAGGTTCTTCTGTAAATTTTTTCATGGTATGCTCTATAGAGGTAGTGAAAATAATAATGCTGGCAAAGTTCTATACACTTCTGGAAATGATTTTAAGGAGCCAAATTTCCAGATTAGCTTTGGTGACAAAATTTGTAACAGCAATTTATGATATCACACAAATGCGATTGTTTCTAAATGCTGTATAAATTCTGTGAAATGACATCATGGCAGAATGATGAGCAGATGAACAATTATCCATTGGAAAATGTACATAAACATATTGTTCTTGATGCCATTCAAGGCCTTTCTCTCTCACATTCTGATTATATGATAAAATGGGAGACAGTATGCAGTGCAGGAGGAAAGCACTCAGTGAAGGAAAGAACTGTCTTTTCCATATTTCTACACCTTTCTTTTTTCTGTGTAATATTTACTTGCATGACTGAATTCTGTTGACTAAAAATAGATATCCAATATTGTTTTAATTATTTTCCCATTGCTCCTGTTTATTTGACAGCTTGTTTAATGTCTCTGACACTGCAAGCCCATATGTGGGCAACTAGTTGAGTCTTCAGTGACTTGCTTTTTAATTATACTCCTTTACTTTTCTACCACAATGTATGTTCAACTACTTCAAATTAAGTAGTTATTTTCAATAGGTATTAGAATCTGACCCTATAGGAATGATTTACTCACTTTAGCACTGTTGCCAAAGGAAT
This sequence comes from Sakesphorus luctuosus, assembly GCA_013396695.1. Taxonomy (NCBI): domain Eukaryota; kingdom Metazoa; phylum Chordata; class Aves; order Passeriformes; family Thamnophilidae; genus Sakesphorus; species Sakesphorus luctuosus. The sequence goes on from VWZD01008535.1 coordinate 53,344, forward strand.
TCTATAATTGGGAATAGTATCAAGCCTGATTTTCTCAAATTTTAGTACTAAACAGTAGCTGTGTACAAAGCTAGCTATCAACTGAGACAGTTAAAAGACTAGTCATACAAGAAAAAAGCTTCAGAACCCTTAAGAAACAATAACTTTTCTAATGCCAGATTGAGGCAGGAAAAAAGCTTTTGTGCAGGATGAAGATTTCTAAGTAAGTGTTACTCCCTTCAAAATTACAGTTTGGGTTTATGACCCTTGGCTTCATCATGGTCTGGGAAGGAAAACCTGCACAGCCTTTGCCTGCACTGTAATCCAAATGTGCTGGTTTAGCCTCTCTAAATCCATAGTCATGCTATCTGTTAACTGGCTCTTTTCTCCATCACTAAACAGGATATGTCAGATTTTACCAGCTAATGCTCCTGGTCAGAGAGCAGTGACTTACTAGAGTAAAGTAAACAGAGTTATCTATCAGGAGTGTGATGGCAGCTAATATAAAGAAAGGTAGCATATTTTAGCACTAAATGACTTCCTGAATCAATAGAAATGATTTCTGTCAAAGTCCAAGTTAGTAAGCAGGAATTAACAGCTCTCAGAATCCTATGTTTTTGCCAGCAGGCCACTCTGGTTTTTTTCAGAGCAGCATATAATTTTGAAACCATCTGCAGAAATGCTAAGCTCTATCCTTCTCATTATATTGCTTGATTTACTCCTAATTTGCTGAACATTTAAAAGAATGGGAACACATTGCACAGGCATGCGTGGAACAAAGTGCTTTCTACTGTAAAACTCAAGTAGCATCTGCATAAGTGGGTTTTGATGGTTTTCCTTTAATAACAGCATCACTTATTTAATATATGCAGCAGCTTGTTTTCCTATAGCAGATATACAGTCTTTTGTTTACATTGCTGAACATATTAAAAGAAACTAGGACAAGGAATGATTCACTCATTTAACTTATTTATTCCGTTCACTGCCAGAACATTAATCTATTGAAAAGGTTTTATTATAATTCATTAACAGCTCTGTTTCTTTATATGGTATTTATGTGGGTGGAATTCAGTGGATAAATAGGACTTGAATAAAGGAAAGAGCTGCAAATTTCATTTGATTTTTTTCCATAACAGGTATACAATTAGAGTGAATAGCTTTCTATTCTGCTATCACAGAGATACTGATAAGCAGACTTTATTGCAGATCAGCTGCAGCACTTGCATTCAAATTGATTTACCACTATTCAGAATATATCCCTAAATATGGCCTTTTCAGGTTTAGTTTTCTCTCATGTTCTTATAAGAAGAGTAGTTTGAGTATGTTCATATATATATATGTATACATGTATTTGAGAGTATATATATGTACACACACACACACACACACACACTCCATTACATGCACGCACATTTGAAATGTGAACAGAGAGAATTCATCCTTCATAGTGTGAAGAGTCAATGTCTTGGAATATTTGCCACATTCTCTTTCTTTCTAACATATTCTACTCAACAATAAAAATAAGGAAAAAAGAAAATAGAAGGTAATGAAAGAATGATTAAAATAATAATAGAAAGAAAAGTATTCCTTTGAAAATGTGCATGAAATGCTGAAATAAAATATCTATTTACTGATTTCTCACCTGCTCTACTTTTGTATCTGCAAAAGTAATTAACATCTGGCAAATCTTTTCACAGCTATTTGGGAGGGGGAAGTTGGACCTAAAGTGACTATTAATTTTCCTAATTTCACTTATTCACTTCACAGTGGTTTTTCCCCCCTTTTCTTTAAATTTTTAGTATGACACAAGACCTAATGGGGCAGAGCTAGGTTTATGTCTAGAGCATCCATTGAAACAATGCTAGGAGAATGACAACTGCCTGTCATGCTGCTGTGTTGAGTGTAAGAGGAAACAATGCATAATTCTGATTTAATGGTTTTTTTTCTTTTTCCCTACTGCCTGTTAATAGATTCTACTTTTGCTTATTTAAGCAATTTTTAGTGGCATTTTATTACCATCAACTTGATTGCCGAATCAGGATGGGTAGAGATTAAGACAGAAATTCCGGAGCTAATAGAGTTTCACGTAGTCATTGTACCTATAACTCCAGAAGGTTGACTACAAGAAAGTATAGAAGTAAGTTCACTTCTGATGAGCTGTTATGGATAGCCCTGAAAGGCTGACTACAAGAAAGCATAGAGGTAATTTCATTTCTGATGAGCTGTTCTTGACTTTAGCTTTTAGAAAATTCAGAAATACTACTACTACTGCTACTACTACNGTGGGGTTTTTTTCTGTCTGGTTGGTTATTTTTTATAGACCTCAACATGAAAGGCACCCTCGAGCCCCTATACAAAGATCTGTGTGTTCTAAAACCCACCGGGTTCTTAGGACTGCCCAGTCCAGATGCTCCAGGGGGTCTCAGCAATTCCCAAAGGGGACAGCCCCAAAGGATCAGATTTGCATTTAGACAATGTCTGCCCAACATTAAACTCCAACACAAGCGATAAGCTCCAGTGCTGCACCATGTTCTCCTAAATGTCACGGATCTCTCCAGAAAAAACACATACACACACAAAAAGCAATAAACCCCCCCTGTATTACAAGTTTTTTAAAAATCACCGCCTTTCCCTTGAAAATGCACATCATTGTCTGTTACTTTTATAAATTAACTTCAGTGAAATTTCTCACATATTAGTATGTTCTGCAGAGCTCTTGGTTAGTATTTTCACTCTAAGAACTTCTGCCCTAACTGTCATAATGTCTGATTATCTCACCAGCCATACAAGCTGTCAGAATAAAATTGGCGAACTGTATCCTATTTTACACAGGAATTTGAGAAGGAAGGAGAGAAAGGTAGGCAATGTGTGCTTGCAGCCCAGAATGTCATATCCTGGGCTACATCAAAGGAGGCACGGCCAACACGTTGAAGGAGGTGATTCTCCCCCTCTGCTCTGCTCTGGTGAGACCCCACGTGGAGTTCTGTATCTAGTTCTGGGGTCCCCATCACAAGAAGGACACAAACCCATTGGTATCAGTCCAGAGTAGGGCCATATAGATGATCACAGGGCTGGAGCACCTCTCCTGTGAGGACAGGCTGAGAGAGATGGGGTTGTTCAGCCTGGAGGGGAGAAGGCTCCATGGAGACCTTATTGCAGCCTTGCAATACTTAAAAGGAGCTTGTAAGAATGAGTGGAACAAATGTTTTACCAGGAGCTGTTGCAATAAGACAAGGGGTAATGCTTTTAAATTAAAAGAGAGTTGACTTAGATTCTATATAATAAATAGGTTTTTTGCAATGAGGATGCTGAAACACCGACAGAGGTTACCCAGAGATGTAGTGGATGCCCCAGTCCTAGAAAGAAACATCTGAGTTCAAATTGCGCAGGGCTCTGAGTAACCTGATCTAGTTGAANAAATTCAGAAATACTACTACTACTGCTACTACTACTACTACTACTAAAGGTATACCTATACAAGTGGGAGCCTCAAAATTCCATCCTTTACTTGTGCAGGTTAATTGCTCTTCTCCTTGTAATTGAAATCCATAGTGACATGTATAAGTCACTATAAATTTTCCAAATTCTGTACAGGATACAAAATCACCATTTTCCACACTCTTTGGTGTTCCACATAGTTCGTCTACAAAAAAAATAAAATCAAAACAAACAAACANATGTCATATCCTGGGCTACATCAAAGGAGGCACGGCCAACACGTTGAAGGAGGTGATTCTCCCCCTCTGCTCTGCTCTGGTGAGACCCCACGTGGAGTTCTGTATCTAGTTCTGGGGTCCCCATCACAAGAAGGACACAAACCCATTGGTATCAGTCCAGAGTAGGGCCATATAGATGATCACAGGGCTGGAGCACCTCTCCTGTGAGGACAGGCTGAGAGAGATGGGGTTGTTCAGCCTGGAGGGGAGAAGGCTCCATGGAGACCTTATTGCAGCCTTGCAATACTTAAAAGGAGCTTGTAAGAATGAGTGGAACAAATGTTTTACCAGGAGCTGTTGCAATAAGACAAGGGGTAATGCTTTTAAATTAAAAGAGAGTTGACTTAGATTCTATATAATAAATAGGTTTTTTGCAATGAGGATGCTGAAACACCGACAGAGGTTACCCAGAGATGTAGTGGATGCCCCAGTCCTAGAAAGAAACATCTGAGTTCAAATTGCGCAGGGCTCTGAGTAACCTGATCTAGTTGAACGTGTCCTTGGTCAATGTAGGGGTGTTGGACTAGAGGACTTTTAAAGACAATGCAAAGTGGTCTATGAATCTATGATGCCATTTCTAAGTGATAAAAATACTAAAGATTTGCATCAGACTAGTAGTTCAAGACCTGCCACAACCAAGATCAGTGCTCTAACTGCTGTTTACTCTCCCTCCCACCAGAAAAAAATGGTAACTACTAGATTACCTTCCTGATAAAATTCTTGCCAAGCTTCTAAATTCATCCCAGGTATTTTGGTACAATGCTTAAAATCCTGTGGAAACTTTCCAAGTTGAAAGACATCTGCTGGCACTTCAGTAATTCCTGTGTTGTCACAAATCACGCGGGCCAGTGAGTGTTTTCTGAGTTCATGCTTTTGAGCTTCTGTGAAAACATTATCATTTTCCCACCAAAATCTGGAAAGATTGATAGAAATGTTTTTTTAGAAGATCAAATACAAAGAGTTGGTTACTCTTACTTTCCCAATATCTTATATAAAAGACTAAAAATAAGAATTACAGCAAAAAGTAGATGGATATAATACTAATAAAAGTAAACACCTCGACCATACAGAACCAGTCAAGAAAAGGCTAGTATGAGTCTGGTGTAGGGGTCAACTCAGGTAGTGTATTAAAGACACCTGGTTAAAACTATTAATTATTCACATTTGCAGAATCCTTTTCTTTCATGAAACTGGGCTACAAAAAACATTACAATTCAGAGACAGAAACTTGAAACATACTTGGTTGAATGGCATGCTTACTCCTACACGCTTGCTGTTCACTGTTTTGAGCTTAAATTAAAGGAGAATTGCAGAAGTAGCCATGATAGATTTCTGCTTGTAGTACTGAATGGTTGCTATGAAAACAGGTATTGCTGAATGCTCCTCTGGTTAATATGGAGCTCTTAATTTTCTAAGAAAACTGTAGCTATGCAGATTAATTATAGTAAAAAACCATAAGAAATTAATTATGCTTTTGGTCCTACAGAAGGTAAGCTAAGAGGACTGTCTGGAACAGAAAGGAGTTGCTTTTTTTTTTTTGTCAGATCAGGAGCATGGCACCAAAGAGAATAACCAGTTGGTCTTTCAAAAGTGTATCTAATAAATCATAAGTATTTTTTATATAAAATATATATGTGTGCATGCACACTTATGTATTTGTTTAAAGGTACAATGAAAGAAAATACTTGGGAAAAAGGAAATATAAACATTTTGTACATAAAGACATTGCATTAAGGGCAAAAATACTTCTGGAAATTTTGATAGAACATCTGTATTAGTACATTAGACAAGGTTAAGTACTGCTAAACTACCAAAATAATTCCATCTGGTACTCAAGCCCATTAGGATTCTTCCAAATGCTAGGCAGGAAAGAGAAGGCAATCTGTGGGACCAGGAGCAGAACTAATGTCCCACTCTATGCAAGAACTGCAGAAGATGTGGAGGGACTGGCGGAAGAAAAAAATTAAGCAGCCTTCCTCCTACACCTCACCTGCACACTGTTCCCATATTCTCAGAGCATCCTGAAACTTCACTGACTATTCACAGGCCCCTCATATAACCAAAGCCACCAAAGATTCTCCACTCAGCTCTCCTATACCTGTCATTTCCCCTTTCATGTACATTTAAACCTATTCTTCTTTCATAATGAAATTCAGTTTTATCTAAACTACTGGGAAAGCTTGAGCAGAAAATGATTTTTTAATCTACTCAGCAGACAGATGTTTAACAAAGTAACTCCAAAGATACTCCAATCTGTATCAGGTGACTAAACCCCCATGCAAAGAGCTAAACTTCAGAATTTTTTCCCAAATATTTCAGATTCTGAGAGCACAAAAACATTCAGAGGAGGAAGAGATGGAAAAAGAAGGCTGATGAATCAGAAACAACTTGTTTCAGGTGAAGTGGCTGAAGTTAAGACAGTGCCTGGGTTTAGTACATAAGAAAAAGAAGTACTTTTAGGTTTTGTCAGATTATTGACAAAAGATTTTGGGGCTATCAGAATGGAGTTAGTCAGACTTACTTCAGGGAAACAAACTCCACTTAGTACTGATTTCTGAGCCTCAAATGTAGGTTTGAAGAGATATTTTTAAATCCCTACTTACTGACCAGTCAATTAGGGTATCTAGTAAATATGTAGTGACACTGGTGCAGATACAGATAACACTCAATACTCTGACCAGGCACTGCAATGAGTGTTAGGCTTTTCCATACTTATGTTTACTGTGTGACAACTATAACATGTTGTTACATACTTCTAACTTCTCTCAGATGGTTCCTTTGGTAATAATGATAGAATATTATTTCACATTTAAGTTAACTGCCACAAAATTTGTGGCAGAAATGTGGGGAATTCTTTCATTACTGGAACTCCGTGTCTCTCAATTGGGAGTTAACATATTAAATTATGCTTATATTTAATTAATGATAGTAATATTATAAGACACTGAATAATAAGTAACATTGAATAATAGAAACAAGGCTGGAAGGACCTCCATAGATGTTAAGTATGCCTGTATAATTAAGAGGACTTTCAACCACATTTTTAACTCAGCTGAGTGAAATATTTGTTGTCTATACAGTTTATGCTAATAAGATACCACCTTTATGATTAACATTGCTTTTCCCTGTGAGCTAATTAATTGACATTTTTAAAGTTCAGATTTAAATTCTACCTTGGATGCTTATTTCCATAATGGTTTCTTTCCATAGCAGTGAGTTATGAGAGGAGCTTAAAGGTGAGCGTACGGACCACATGTACTTAAATTAGCCATCTCATGAGATTCCAAATTACTGCCACAAGTGCATGACAGAACTGAAAAAAGGTTGGTTTTATAATTGCTTCAGGAGCAGAAGGAAGATATAAAGTGCTTCTTGCACCTCATTGTAACCTGAAGCTGCATTTCCCCTGCCTTCAAGGTGTGAAGGGTTGTCCTGGAACAAGATCTTGATGGCAGTTGTGCAGTGTTGGGTGAAGTGGCATCCTATGCTGTGTCCAATGAGGCAAATTCTGTGAGCACTCTGTAATCCCAATTCACATAATGCCAGGTATGTGATGTTTTAATTATCCCACCTACAAAGCCTGGATTACAGATTTTTGCCTATCCATCTGACTTTGGTGCAGTTGCCAAAGAAAAATGTTGAGGTTCTTCCAGTTCCTGAGTCCAGTGCGGCCCCCAGGAGGAATACAGCCTGCATAGCAATACCTTTGTCCTCACAAAAGTCAGTGTCCCTGCCCTTCTGGTGGCACCTTCCATTTTCACCAGGAGTGCAGACCTGGACATCTCAGTACCCTAAAAACAAATTCCATGTCATCTGGAGTTGAGCCTATGTATGGACCAAAGTGGAATAATCAAAAGCTCACTGAACAAAACTGAAGGAGCTAAGAAAAAAACTAAGAAAGGAGCAGAGAACAAATTGTTTAAGGCATATTTAAGTTGCTGTAACATTTCCATTGCCGCTGCTTTTTTGCACATGATTTCACTGCATGAATAAACTCACCGGTCACCATCCCTCAGGGCTTTCATTTGCTTTCCAATTATACATGCAAACAGGGGACCGGTTCTAGCACCGGGAATAAAGTCTTCCACCAGCCCACCAAGCCAAACATCAATATTGCTAGGACTACGGTACAATTCCATGATTTTTTCAGTGATGTTGGGATTGGTTATTACTTTATTCAGGTCAGAGTGAGTTTCCAGTTTTGTCAAACCACAGAATTCTCGCCATTCATTATAACCTGTAAATACGATGTTAAAGGAAGATTTGATTTGATTGTTAAGAATGATACATGAAATTACTAAATTTATAAGCACTGGATTTTGACAACCCTAATAATAGAGAGTTATGTATAAAAAGATACCCATTGGTTAAATTGATCAGGCAAATTATGTCAGGATCTGAAACTACAGGATATGCAATTGCTACATCATTTTAATGAAGGAGAACAAGCTTAAAATAATTCTTTCATTTAAGCAATGAAAACAGGATAATAGATAATAGGAGCATGCACTGTGTCTTGAGATTTCTAGACTAGGAATACAGGAGCCAGATGAAGAGTGGCCAAAAGGCAGCCTTACTTAAATTAGTAACTGAAGTACTTTACTAAGGAGAGTGTTCTTGGGCTCATGTCCAGCTTTCTGGAAAATTTCTTTTACATTCATAAAATCACAGAGTGGTTTGGGTTGGCAGGAACCTTAAAGATCATCTAGTTCCAGGAGCTCCTTGTTCAGCTATGCTGCCCTCCTGGCATTTTTGCCTGGCTTCCTCTTTGTTGGGATGTATCTCTCCTGAGCTTGGAGGAGGTGATCTTGCATGTTGAACAGCTTTCTTGGGCCCCTCTTCCCTCTGAAGCTATATCCCATGGTGCTCTACCAACCAGATTCTTCAAGAGGCCAAAGTCTGCTTTCCTGAAGTCCAGAATAGTGAGGCCACTGGGTACTCTCCTTACTGTCCTAATGATTTTGAATTCCACCATTTCGTAGTCACTGTCATCAAAACTGCCTTTGAGCTTCCTATTGCTGACCAGCTTCTCTTCTCTCAGAAGCTGTGGCATACTTGTAAGAGTTTCTTACACTGAACTGTGAACCTACTGTATTTTTTAACAGCTGATGCAATCAAATTGAACTAAGCTCCACCTGTCTTCCTCTAAGCAGATATATCCATAGCCTGATGGGCTATTTCTCCTTGACTGTTAGTTCAGTCTTATCCTGGGACAACTGGAATAAAAAATCCAGTGCAAAAAAACAGGTAAAAATGTGTAATGTTTCTGAAAATGATCAATATCCACCACTCCTGGAGACATCTGTAAACACCTTCTAGGGTCTGTAGAGCCAATAATGTTGTGCCTAAGTGGACCTATTCCACAGGCTGGGGACAGCCTTCTGATGGGAAGTCGCCGCTGCAGGCAGAAGCCCAACTTCTCTGGAGCTGGCTCCAGCAAGAACTAGCTTCACTGAGCACACCCAGATCCACTCACTACCACTGTTCTAGATTGTGGATTTACTAGATTGTTTTAATTTCAAAAGCTGGGGAATATTTTCTTTCCACCAAAGTTAAAAATATTAGCAAATTACATTTTAAAAAGATTGAAGTTACTTTTCTGATTAGCAAAGCTATTATTTAAAAGCTTATGATTACATCTCAAATATAAGCAGTTATACTGCAGTTACCAGCTGGAAGAAAATTCAACAAAAATCAATAGACCTGGGAGTCCATGATCACGGCCACGCTGTAAATTTAAAGATGATAAATCAAGTGAACCATTACTGGACAATACAAAGAGTTTTTCTGTTAACTCCTCATTCAGCAGTTGATCTTGCACCTGCAGCTTTGCTGAATGTGCTAGAAGACCTCTTAGTAAAGGATCCAAGCCTCCTTTAAACACAGAAATAATAGTGTTACATCACATATATAAACCATTATAACTTTCTTAAAAAATGTGAATGCATGTAGGTTTCTATGTTTTTAATACTTTGTTTATACAGGCTTTTACATTCAAATATATGCAAAATATCCTTTAGTTTAAAATAGAAGTAATATTGCTATGAAAAATCTCCCTCTTCTTCTTCAGAAAAGAATTTTCAACCTGTTAATAAATTCATCCCCCGAAAAAGATATGAAACATCATCATCAATCATTCTTCTATTGTCAATCTACTAGACTAATTTAAACTACAGAGTAACAATTTTTCTGATTCAGTCAACTATTTAACTCAGAATAATAATTTGATTTTGAGTTAGTACCCTGTAATCCCTTCAACAACTTCAATAAATAATCTAATTAAATAAATGTTTCCATTCCTAATTCAGGATAAGTAACTTTGCAAAAGGTTAAAATATTTTGGGGAGAAAAACCCCCAAAAATTGAAACACAAAACAGAACCAGTTTAAATGAAACCATACCTTCTTTAATGAGCCTCCAAGGACTAAAGAAAACTTCATGCAAATGAAGATTTGGGAGTTTGGGATCATCTAAATACTGTGAATTCAATCGTCTTACTATTGGCTGGATTGTTGCGTGACCAAAACGAAAAGCAGCTGTTGAAAATACATTAGAAACTGTAGGATTCACTGTGGGATCATAACCTGTATAAAGGCCAATATACAGATTAAAAGCATCTGGACCAATGATTTTGGGAATATAATCTCTTAAAGTAATAATCTGAAAGAAAAGAAAAAGAAACATCTTTCAACATTTCTGTAGATGAATAGTAATGAATCTCAGGCACTAAATACCTTTTTCTTCGTTCATCTATAAGCAAGCATTCAGCATGGCTAAGAGCAGTATTGACTGGTAAACAATATCAGTCTTATTCTTGCAGTAAGGAGACAAATGACTGGAGAGACTCTGGCACAGCTCAGAATAGTGCAACAGTCAGGTGCCTACCAGCTCCTACTATAAACACCAGACCAAAGCCCCCTGAGCAGAGATTACCAGTGTTGCTCATTTACAATCCACAGGGGTAATCCAGCTCTTAGGAGCTGTGCTGAGATTAAAAACCTTCATTGTGATGGTGTAAATTATAATGTCCTTAAAAATGGCAATGAAAGCATGAAGTGCTAGAAAATCTTTCAAGAATGTTTACTAAGGTGAACAGATTCTATTTTCAGACATATATCTGTGACATAAATCCTCTTTACTTATTTGAAATGACCATGCTTTAAAATGCTGGTGCTCAGAATCCGCTTGTAGACATTTTATACTAAGCTCAAGCCAACTTATAGATTTCTAAAAAACACACTCTAGAAATTAAAAGAATGATAAACACCTTCTGTCAAATGCCTTTAAAATGTAATAGTGTGACAGTGGTATGGAAAAGCATATGAGTAATCGTGAAAAAAAAAAGGGGGAAAATGTTCTAATGTACCAAATAGAAGGAAAGTGCATTATAGGTTAAACATTATGCTGAACTCAATAAAGCAAAATGGGATAAATATGAAGCATAATGAACTCAATAAAATACCTTATAGATTCACTATAATGTACAATAAATATACAGACAAACATACTTTGAATTTGATATAGTGCATGTTGAAAAGCTAGCTGGCATAAAATGACCTTATAAAAAACTTGTATCTTTATTTCAGGCACAGTGAAGAGACAAGCAAAGCTTTCCAGAATTTGCTCACTTTTCTCAGAAGGCAGAGGTTTACGTTTTCAGGCTAGGTTGTGCAGTGAAGAAAACATTGAAATGACAATATGTTAGAATCCCTTTTACAGCTCCTTTAATGCAGCATATGAAACAAATAATGTTATTGCAAGAAATTAATACTGACGCTGTCATTTGAGAAGTTAATCTTTTGCTACATTTGCAAAGGTTTTGCTAGACAGGAATTCTAATTTTAGACGTCTAGCTTTTACAATCAAAGACTGTAAATAGAACTAGGTTAGTCACAGATACAAATATCCTGGTATGACTAATTTTTTGGCTCATTGTAAATCCCTAACCCAAGCTTCTCATAAGGGCCAGACTCCCTGAAGGAAAGGGCAACTCAGATTTTTCATTTGCTCTAGAGGCAACAGCTTCATTTCCAGTTGCCTTGACAGAGAGAGAAGGCCTGCCATTTCAAGATATGAAAATTAAAAGGCTAAGGGTAAAAAGGGGTCCTATGCCTACCCTGAGCTAGGAGATGCACCAGTCTGATGAAACCTTTCAATGACTGAATGAAGTTCCATCAAAGAGAGATGAGTTTTAGAAAATATAGGGTAAGTTGTTACTAATACAGCAGAATACGTTACTATTACTGGAGACTGACAAAGAACCACATCTAAAATAGTATCCAGTATTTCTGTAGTCTCTGAATGTACTTTGCTGGAATTTGTCTGTGTGAAGTCAAGGAGAGGCTTTCTACAAGTTCTCTTAATTGACACATATGTAAGTTTTAAACAACTGACAAATACCAAAATTGTTTTTGTTAAAATTCTTTTGCATGCTGTTCTTGCTCTCAAACAATGATATAAAAAGTTTATTTCCTTTCTTATTTGGCATAAAAAACCAAAGTACTTTCTATCAGTACACTATTCCTTCAACAAATGAGATTCTCCTGTGGAAACAAAGGAACTTAATTGTCCCCAAATATGACAATAAAATCAGAGACAGAAGTGACTGTATGGAAAAGAAATTGCAAACTAGTATAATGAACTTCTCCATCATTTATTACTTAATTTGAATGTATTTATGAAAAATAATTAACTTTCAGGTGTTTGCAGCAGGATAAGGAATGTATGTGGATATAATGAGTCTAAACCTGCAAGGTAATGTGTGGTCTCAATATCTTGTGGCATTTATGAGATTGGTGGTAATCCAAGCTCCCTACTTAGGACACATTCATCATTTTATAGCATCAATTCAAAGCTCTACAGAAGCCTCATGAAGAAAACAATTTTAATCAATAATACCAATATTTCTACTGTCTCACAGTGGTCACTGTTTCAACAGTAAAAATTGTGAAAAATGGGCACTGTGTTTTAAACAGAGGCCCATATGCTCAGTGTTTACATGACTTATGTAATCTATGACTAGATAGTGAGAAAGACTGAGAATTTTTAAATGTTATTCATTTAGTCATGTCAGAGAAGAAAAAAATGTTAATTTCTCAGCAATTCAGCCGATCATTTAGCAAGTATCCAGACAGAAACAGCATCTGAATGTCTTACAAAAGTGTCAGAAAAGGCTTTGTATAGATTTTACATCATACAATGAGTCCCATGTGTACTGTTTATAGAAAAAGAACTGAATCCTGACCTGTAAACACAATAATACTGCAAGACAAACAGGCAGTTAGTGTTAAAGGCAATACTTTTCTCATTCAGAAGGCAGAATTGCAACAGGGATTTCCAAGTGTTATTATGAACTCAGTGAGTATCCTGGTTGCCTTTGCCTCCAGGCTGAGCCACCTCCAGCAGAAGTCAGCCACATATTAGATATTTGGAAATAGGTTACATAATTTCAGATTATTTTTGAGAATGTTTTGTTAATGTTAAAAGTTATTAAAAATTAGATGCAAAAGATACATGAATTCATATCACTTTTCATAAGGGTCAGCAGATTTTCCTTGCAAAATCCTCTACAGTGCTTCACAAAGCAGATGTGAATGGGCCACGATGATTGTAAAAGGAAAATCAAAAAAAGGGCTGGAAGAGAGAATATAAAAGTATGTGAACCATTGTAAGGATAAGTGAGGCTAAAAGTGCATCTTGTCATTGCCATTGGCCAGCGTAACTGCCAAGGAGTAGTATCTCACTCAGATAGTGAGGAGCCAAGTAAATGAAGCTTCTGCCCTTGGAAAAGATTGCAGAACTAATAGAGAACAATCAAACAATCAAAGCTATGATGTTTATTTCATTAAAGTGGTTAGTTTGCATGTTTAGTTTGCATTGTTAGTTTGAAGTTCTCACTGTAAATATTACAGGATTTACAGATGATAAAGATGATGTTGAAATGCTACACTTTTATGTAAAAGGTGATGGTAGGAGAGTTCAATTATTGATAAAAAATATTATTATACATTAAACCATTATTATAGGTCTGATAATAGTATAAACTATACTCCTTATGAACAGGAGTTATGAAATTGTGCAAGACATATTATTTTATAATTTATCTTATATATCCATTTATCCTTTATAGTTTCATACAGTTTAACCTCTGAGAGGAGGTATCTAATAATCTAATTTCACAAACAAGTGAAATCCAAGTAGTTAGGTGAATGTATGTCAGCCCCAGAAGACACTCACTTTCAACCCATGCCTTGGAACATGTAAGAGGCTCAGAGAACACAAGCAGATGTAAAAGGAAGTGAAAAAAACACCTATATATACACGGAAAAGTAAAGACAGTTGTCAGCTACAATTGGGATCAAATTGCAGTAAGACCATTAATTCAGAGAAGTTTCTCTTGTACTGTAATAAATCAAAGAGAATTTGATTCAGATTGATCTGCAAAATTCCTGCTTCATCTGACGAGTCATATCATCAGGCTTCACAGTCCAAATGGGCACATCAGGAGAAACTGTCTCCAGAAGAAACAGCATAGGTGTGTGCAGTTTTGCTCTGCAAACCACATATGTGTGAAATAGTAATGTTATGACTGGAGCAGTTGCGTAACTGAACATTCTTTCTTCAGTTATTAAATGGCAATAAAATTTGGGGGGTTTGCACAAAACATGAGGTAATTCAGAGTATACTCATTATATACTGCAGTGTTAATACTTTATAGAATTAAGCACGAATCATTCCCATAAAATAGAAGGGAAAGTTAGCCATTGTTGTGGCTTGTATAAATTACTCCTTATCAGTGATACTGCCTGCAGTATAGTCAAAAAATCTGTTTTGTCCAGGATATCAACAGGTAATTATGTTTAGTAAGTTTGTCAAGTTTCTTTTATCAAATGCTTGTCACTAGAGATATTTATGATGCCAAAAAAATTAGACACCCACGGGCAGAAAATATGCTTGAAAGTATTAATTCCAAAAAAGGGAAATTTGAGAAATGTGTAGCAACTGAAACAAAATTTGATAGTGGGAATCTCAAGGTAAATTCAACCAGAGCTGTCATTATTGTGCTGGTTAGCATACCACATTAATAGAGATACTCCAATTATCTCTCTTGAATGAATGTCTCTAAACCAACTAGATATAACTTGAAGATATTTCTAATGAGCCATAGGCAAATCTCATCAGTCTATGCTACTGGCAGAGATAATGAGCAGCCCTGATGCAAGCAGTGCATTGCCTTGCACAAAGTGTTTTCTTTCAGGCTGTAATGTTTGTGGAAGTTAATCAGAAGTGTATGAATGCACAGAGGCCTGATTTTGGATTTGCACTTCTGACAAATCTGAACAACTATTTTGACTTGACAATGCCATTATTTTAATGCAAATGGCATATTTACATCAAAGGAGCTGATAGGGTTAAAATGATCAAGAAGTCAAACATTTCAAAAGGACTGGCTAAATACAATTAAATGAACTATAACACTTCTCTGAAGCCGTCTGGCTTTAAGCACAAGCAACAGCACATCAGAAAATGTAGGTAGTTTTTTAAAGGAAACATGTTCCATATTGCACTATTTAAAAGCTGTGGCAGAGGAAAGGAAAAGTGTTTTATTAGAAAAGTGAAATTTTATTCTGTCCTTCCTTCATTTATCTTGAAAAAAGTTTCCTTTGGTACTAAAAAAACATATTTGTAAGAATCAGAAAACGTGTGTAGTATAAACATTCTTATAGACTTTTCTTTTGTGTTTTCCCATGTGTTTTCCCACATTTATTTCCTCTGCTATCTCCTGTCAACAGTAGCCCTTGAAATTTGTGCATTACTACTTCATTGAGAACTTCACATGCATTTTTACACAGGGAAGTTATTATTTATATAATACCTGTGAGAAAGTAAGAATTTTGAACTCTGTGTAAATACAGAGACTTTATTTTTGAATAGTTTCCTTTACAAAAAAAAAAAAAAAAGGGTTTCTTAAAGGCTTCTTCAATAGACATTGGAGAAGCCTGCACAAATATGTAGCTGAGTAGAAACTGCCATGAAAATCAGTGCATTGAAGCGCCGGGACAAACTAAGCACCAGGACATTGTATTCAGGAAAAGTGGAAAACAAACTTTAAACATGCCAAATTTGAAGCCCAGAAATAGGTAAGAAAAGGTGACATGTTCTCAAAAGCCACTCACAGAAACATATGTGAAGTTTTGCAATCAGTTCTGTTCTAAGATATTTACTGTAATGTGTAGATAAGCAAACAAGCAGCCAACCTGATGCAGAGCACCAATAATTTTTCGTGCTTCTTGGTAGACCATCTCTGCACTCCAGTGGCTGTTGATGCGTTTTAGGGCTCGGGCCAGGCGGTTATGCTCCCTCAACCACAGTGTGTGCATAGCGGCCAGAGATGTGACCTCACTGGACCGGCTGTCCCCGGCCAGAAAGCATTCAATCCTCTCCTCTTCACTTCCATTTGAGTCCTGTGCACAAGGTGATGGGATCTGATCTGTGAAAGGCAGGTATTCCCGATGGTTATCATAATACTTAAGGTTTACTCTAAGAAGGCCTTCTGTGCTTGTTAAATTCCTCAGTTTGTTTTCAACAGCAGAGGTACTGCCATAGACTGTAGAAGCATCAAGGAAAGAAGTTAAGCCATTGATCTGTTGTCTTGGATTTAGCACTGATACATTTCCAAAGAGAATACCATAATCACCAGTGCCGCATGCAGGTGATGAGCGGTAGAAGGGTAGGCAGTCCATCCCGGTGGATAATGTGTCATTGCTGGTGACCTGTATAAAAAAGGGTATTTTCTGAGGTAAGAAGAACAGCAGCTGTGGATGCTGAATTAAGGCTTGCCTAAGTATTTGCATCCTCTGTCTCAGTTTGCTGTTGTTCAGATCTCATCTACTGGGTTGCCATATTCTACATCCATAGAGATTGTTTTCCTTCAGATTTAAGTAAAAAGATGAACCTTTTTTATGAAAAGGTAGAGATAAACCCCAAGATTTTTACTCTGTCATGAGGTACTGATGTAATAAATCTATACCTAAATCAATCTGCCTTCGCAATCAAAATTTATCATAAAAATAGATCAAAGTGAAGATGTGAACATTTGGTCAAATTCTGTTCTGCTGAACAGCAAGTGAAACAACAGGTTTACATGTATGCATAAAAACATAATGACAAGTTTCAATGTCTGCAGTGGCATCCTGTAAAAGCTTTGGTTCAATGCTGCATTCTAATCCAGTTTCATAACTAAAAAAGGCAGATGTAAATATTTCTGCCAGTCCCTCCCAGTTCTTCTCCCACATTATTTTACAGTGACAACTGTCTTACAAGTATTAAATTCTGACCATCTCTATCAAAAGCAAAGGCTACATGTAAACTTCCCTAAATGGAAGATTGCCAAGTCCATTACTGGTTTGATCCCCACACAACTGAGACACTGAGGTCAAATGATGATCCAGCTTTTGTGTCATAGTCAGTATGGATATAGTCTAAGCCAGCCTGACATTTGGTCAGCTATTCCAAATATAGGCAAAGGGCCTGAGAGAATCATGAGGGAATTACCAGATGAGATCTTGAGGTATTGGGAAGAATATTAGGAGAACACAGCCTAAACCAGACAGGTAGTTTTGTCACAGGGGAGCACTGAATATTGCATATGAATAATGTAACTTCTGTGGGGAGGGTAGCAGGGATACTGGAGAGGAGAGAAAGGAAGAGGGAGAAAAGTTTCATTCACATTGTGGAATATCCAAGAGGAAAACTCAGACCATCAAGTTTATTTCAAAGTACAGAGTTCAACACTAAAACAAAAGCTGCCTTATTGCAAAGTTACTAAAATCTGTCTATCTTGCCTAATGTAGATTTGGCTTTACAAACCCTTTTTCTGAAAAACTATTATTTCCAAATTCTAGCAGTACTGCATTGAGCACCAATGGTGACTTATAACAGGTTCTAAGAGGTTAAAAAATATTAACCTCAAAAATTTTACAATAATCATGGAGTATAAATTTCAGGGAACATCAATCCAGTGTTTTCTTATTAATTAATCAACAGGAAGTAGGTACAGATAACACTAGCTAAAGCTGCTCAAATATCCCAGAAAACAATAATGTTCAAAAATTTGACTAAGAGAAGATAAAAGTTTTGTACCTGAGCTAACCCTTCTTATTTGTATTCTATCTGCTTGCTTTTCATTTTTCAGAACTTTGTGGCAGAAGTCAGTGAAAACCACATAACTACATATGTTATATAAAGTTATGTAATTTCTTCTTGATTCTTCTAATAATATAGAGATCAGTCCATGGAGATAAAGCTGTCATTAAATTGGGGTTAACGATAACAAAGCAATTTAAGAATGACATTAATTACCTTCATATAATAATATTGTTACCTCAGTTATTATACAGGCCAAAATTGTCATACTACTGAGAACCCATGTCAGTCAGGATGGATACCAACAAAGAATTTACATGAAGAAAGGATTGAATTTGTTTTTCAATTTTGTTTGGTAAAGAAATTCTACCATTATTTCTTCATTGCCTAGATTTTAGCAAATCAAAGTAGGTTCTGTTTGAAGGAAATTTCTTTTTCTTTCTTTCACTGATTTCTGAAATCAATAATTTCTCTACCTTCTGTTTTCTATTTAGTGTTTGTCTCTGTTATTAAATCTCTTGCTATTATTGTGGCTTTTTTCCCCCTGCGGCTGGTAATGTAAGCAGGCAGCTCATCTCCTACTACAAATACCTGAACTTGACAGACACAGCATTGTATGTGTTTGATTGCCTCCTGCTTCTAGTTTTCAGGAAAACGTGGAAGAATTCAGAGATTACTGGGAAAAGAACGTAGGAGATGCCTTTATATCATTAACCAGCAAGGCTCGCAACAGAACGTATCAACAGTGAATGGAGTTCAAACTGAGTAATCTTTAGTTAACTGCCTCGGCAATTTCATTTCAAACCGTTCTGGTCCCCAGTAGAGAAAAACACCAGTAATGAACATTATGGGACTGGCAGAGCTTCGTAATGCCATCCTTTCCCTTTTCATGGGATAAGTAGTGTGCAGCCAGTAGCTGAATGTATAAATAAGAGGTTCCTTGCATTATCATTCAAAAGACATTAAAAATAAACTGAGTGAAAAAGAGACTCTTTTCTGCTGGAGTGAGTACAGAATCACATTTTTTTTCACCAAACCAATGAATAATATTAATACGATTCTTTTTTCTTTGCCTTGTATATTTCTAGAGGGGAAAACCAAATTCACAACAAAACCCTGTTTGGCCACAGTAGTTTTCCTTTGTTGATTTAAGTAGTTATTATATATGCATGGCCAAACCTGGTTATGATGAAATTCTTTTATGTGTAGGAAAATGAAGGGCACTACTTGTTTAAGTGTACTGCAATATCCAAATTGTTATTTCAGTTAGAGAAAAGTCTTTCTTACTTTTCATTTATTCTGTGGGAAATGACCTTGTAAAAGAATTTTTTGTGTAGACTTAAAAGATAACCTAGCTTGTGGTCTGTGAAAGTTTCGAAGAGAGGAAAACGTAAACGCTTATTTGTGGACGTGAAACTTGGAGGAGAGTCCATGCCCCTGTCTAACAGTGAGCTGCTGCTTCTGAAACACAAAAGAAAAAGGCAGGACTCACTTTGCTGGTTGTTGGGTGCACACTGACTGATCTATTTGTAGCTGAGACAGTAACCTGTCATGTTACATGTCACCTTTTGCAAGTCACCTCAATTTTATGCGACTGTTTCTTTTCCACTTTGTTGTATCTGAAGTAGCTGAAAGCTTTTCTGGGTTGTATCATACCATGTGTATGTGCCGTGTCTAACTTATTGGCAACAATGTAATTACGATTGAATTTGTCACTTAAAACAGTAGCTCTCCTGTGAAAGTCTTTCTAATGCCTCATTTTGTCTCAGCTCTCTAACCTGAAATCATCATCTGAGGAATGACAAGTTATCTCCACAACCCTGTTCCATTTGTCAGGCTGCTGTAAAAGATGTATAAACTAAAGCTAGTGGGGGTTTTGTTGTTGTTGTTGTGTTGCTTTTGGTTTGGTGGGGGGGGGTGTGTGGGTGTGTTTTTGTTGTGGTTTTTTTTTTTTTTTGTGGGGGGGGGAAAGGTAAGGTGGTTGGTTGGTTGGTTTTTTCATATTATGGGATTCTAAGGAGAAACAGAAAAAGAATCTGGCTCCACCAGAAGTCACAGGCTCTTATGTGCGAATTACAGGGAGAAATTCTATAGCATTCATTATAAAAATTTCAGAATAGGATATCACAATGGTTCCTGCTAACCTATGAATCATTTACCTACATCTGTTGTTAATATTAATGCACTACAGCAGGCTTCAGTCCTTCATTGAATTGCACTGACTCAGAACATTTTCCAGACAGATTCCTTAACCTGTGCAGTCAGGAGCCTTGTCTCTATGATGAAATCCCCAGAGAGCATGTGCAGCTATAGGTTGCTCTTTTCTGTGGGTAGATTCTCCCTTGGGTGCCACTGTTGTAGGAACACAGAAGAGTGCAATCTGCAGCCTCTAAGTTTACACTGTTACATAATATGCTATTGATTTCATTGTCTTTGGAAACCAGCCCCAGTTTCTTAATATACAGGGTGAATGTATAAAACTAACTGTGGTGGTTTTCCAAATATTTAATAGTTAGAGATTAATTTAATTACAATTTCTGGAAGAAAATTAGTGCTAGAGGGTAATAGCATTTTGTGTCAATGTTCAAAGATCAGTTCCTCTGGTCACACTAGTAACCCCTCTCTTCCTTTTTGCTTTTTTAAATTTTTTAAAAAATTATTTATTTATTTTTAAATACGGAATCTATCCTCTGAGAAAAAGAGTCACAAAATACTGGACATATTTTAAAAGCAAAAGAGCAACCATATTTGTATCTGTCCGTGAAAGCTGTTAATAACAGATTAATAATAAAATGGAGCTGAAAAATGCATGGGACTGTAATCTTGTAACAAATCCACAAGCTGTGAAATTCATCTAATACTTAGAGAGCTGTGACTGAATTTCTTTGCATGTTCCCCACCATGGCCACTCCTGGCTACATCAAAGGTTGCCATTGGCATGCCTTGACTGCTGGGTGGGAGCAGCATCTAGGCTACATTCAGTGACAGATTTAGTACCTGTTCACGTAACTTGTCTTGAAGAACATCCTTGAAATCTGCTCTGTGATGAATCTCTTTGCAACTCCAGGACAAAAATTCAAAATCTATGCCTTATTTAGAGCACTGAAGGATGCACTTGGGAGCCTGTGCCATGAATATCTGTGCAGCTTCTTTCTGCACTGCAATGCCTCTACCGTAAGAACAATGTTAGCCTTGGAGTCCTTTTTTAAAGATCTCTTAAGTTGTTTCTTTTTTTTAAGCAGATGGGATTTCTGGGCTTGAATTAGTCAGGGTTCAGTGATTAGGCTTCTATGGTTCCTGTGATCCACATTCAATTCAATTTATGGGAAACAGCATGAGTCTCTTCTCAATTTAAAAAATTCCATTTAGTAATAAAAAATATGGAGGTTTTGCACTTAAAAATCAATACTAATTATGCTGTTTCAAAGAATATGTCATAAACATGAAAAATAAGCTTTTGAAGACTTTTGCAGTTCAATATCTACTTTTTAAAAGTAGACTTCTAAAAATAGGAGTCAATATATTGTATAATATGGTTCAGAGGGATCCTTCATCATGTAATGCAAAGCACTACCGGACAGGAACTGGACATCTGCGCTAGCCTCTCCTGGTAAGACTTTGGGAATGAGAAGGTTTCTAAGGCTATTACTTAACAACATAAACAGAAAAAGTAATTTCAAAAGTCCATATCTCCAGGATGAGAGAGACTACATTTACCTGCTTATGGTAAAATTGCAGGTGGTCATTTACTTCTCTTAACCTTCCCTGTATTTTAAATTCTCTCAAGAGATGGAAGATAAGCCACCTTTTAATGCAGAACCCAATTTGGTTCTCAATTCAATTAGTCAAATATTTTCCTTTATGTTTATGAAAGAGAAATGGGGAACTTAAAGCAAAAGGAGACTGTGACATGTTTGTCAACTACAGTTTGTTGAGGTGGAAAGGGTTTGCTATTCTGCTGAAATTTATTCCCTACATTGGCTTCAGTACATGAAGAAGATGGTCAGTAATAAGCTCCAACTCTGAGGAAAGTTGTTTATGTTGCCCTGCACAGAAATGAGGGCATCAGTCCAAGGGCTGTAATGGGCATGGGGCCCTCCTATAGCATGAGTTGGAAAGCCTGCTCTTTGAGAAACAGAAACATGGTTTTACTTTGCTACTCAATTTTTTTTGGAGTGAAAGAGTGAATATACTTTTAAATTACTTGATCAAGCATAAAAGATCTTACATTTATATCAATTTATGTTTCTTCTAGCCCTTTAACAAGCTTTAAATTCATATTGTCCATCTGCTCAAAGCAAAGATGTGATGTATGTAAGTTTCAGCTGCTCCCTGAAGATCATTTATGCATACATTGAAGGGACAGCTCTCTTCAAAAGTTCACATTAGCTGCATGGAGCATCTTTGTTTTCAATGAGTAAAGTCAAGATGCTTTCATTTTATCTGGTTTAAAATTTAAATGACTGCATTGCTATATTTCCCAATGGAACTCAAAACCTTGGAGCATGAGAACAATAACATCAGAAGAGACTAGTAAAGTTTCTTTGCAATGTAAACCTGAGGTAAAAACTTGATGATTGTATTAAGTACATTATCTACAGTTTATTATTTATAAAAAAAATCAAATATCTACCTGTTTATTGTAATAGTTGCCCTGGGTTTCAATTTTTCTATAACTGTTTGCTCCAATATTTCTTGATGATCTTTCAAACTGATTTATAATTATTTCAGTATATGTGTATCACTAATGTCTTTCACTTTACTCACCTGTTTAGAGCCTGAAATTTCTCTTCAAGAAAACCATTTAGAATCTTACCTCTATTGGAAAACACGGATTTTGTTTTTCACATGTTGTCTGGCACTCCATCCCATTTAGGAAGGCAGCTCTACTTGTGCTCTGGGGTGTGAATGCAATGTCATGGTCTATGTACTGTCCCCATACCATAATAACATCAGAATACAGGTCATCTTCAGTAACAGCCTCATTAGATGCATGAATAATTTTTCTTGTCACTTCACGAACCTGGGAAGAGAACTAATTTATCTTGAGTGGCAAGTAGTTTTCACAAAATGGTAAAACACTAAAATGTAGGGAGAACAGTGATGAAAGCTTTCTATCCCTCTACTCCATTTTCTGTACGACTAATGGCTTTCCTAAAACTAAACCAAAACAAAAACCCAACAAAACCAAAAGCCCAACTTCTGACTGACTTATTTCTGTTCAGGAGCTGAGACCCAGGTGCCACAAGCAGATTCAAAGATGTTTCAGCTGAGTTTTTCTGTGTTTGCCAAGGAGCAGTGTATCTTTGATCTGTTCCTTTCCAGAGAATTGTGATAACCACAGGTTTCTTTTAGACTGTCTAAAAGTTTTCTTTCTGTTTATTCTGTTTTCTCCTCCTTTAACAAATGGATTTTCTGGGCGACCACAAATCACTGTCAATACACAGAGGCTCTGGGTTGCTCTGTACATAAATGGAGGAGCTTATGCAGCCCAGGAGACAAGCTAGGTTGCAAACATAATAGCTGAAAGATCTGCTTCCTTTTCCCAGGCATGGAGAAGCCGAAATATATTTTTGAGGCACTTTGGTGCAAGATGCACAGAGATACATATGCTCTGAGGAGGAACACATGGAGATATCTATGATACATGTCTAGCCTATACTAATAACTAAGCAAAGCCATCAGAACAAAATCAGCACTGTTTGTGAAAATAAGGGTATAATTATTCAGAGTCCTCCTTCATGCTGCAAAATATTCCCTGGCATACAGCAGCTGTTTTAGAAGTCAAGCAACTGAAAGGGCAGCATATAAAACAGTGTCACAAAGTCTGTAATAAATATAAGGACTCTATCATGAATGTATAAGGCAGGTGCAGTAAAATAGAATTGGTAAGGACAACAGGCAACATGGGACTTGTTAGGAACATCAGGATTTACACTGAAATAGTCAAGAGCAAGATACATAGAGCTCATGAGGAATTAAAGCATTTAGATCAGTATTTTAATAGCTTTGGTGGTCACAAAGCATAAATTTTTTTCTTGCAGTTAGTAAGATCTTATCACTGTTAACTTGCACAGCTACACTGTGTTCTAGTATTGCTTTTTAGTAATCCTTACATTTATCTATCACCTTTGCATTATTGTCATGTTGCTTTTCAAAGGATATATTTAGATAGATAAAAGTAAAAAAAAAAAAAGAAAAAGAAAAAAAGAGAATTATGTAAATGAGGAAAAGCATTTATGACAATAATTTTATCCTATATTACTCCAAAACAAAGCAGAGAACTTTGCTGATGGCCAGAGATAATCAGATTTGGTACAGTTATATAATCTTGTTTTAGTGAGTTTTACTTCACAAGTGTGTACCCTAATGAACCTAGAAAAAGGTAGTTTGTACTATCTACTGGAAATTTACCAGTGTAAATGTCAGGTTTTCATTTTTGAGTGCTAAATTGTGCAGCTTAGAGACAATGTTATTTAATTAATAACATGAGTTGCAGGTGACATTAACACTAAATTCTCTTGCTTATCCTTATTAAATATACAGCGGTTAAAATAACAAGACTTTGAATCCATTAAAAGTCAGATTTCAAAGAAATGATGACAAACCAGAACTTGCAAATCCAGGCCGAATCATTGCACACTGCACTAGGGAATTTTTCACCTATTCTTCTGTGCAAATGTTTTCTGTTCAAACTTCCCCCTATAGCAGGGCTGCTATTTTTTAACCATATGAGCTGCTAAAATCCATGAATATTGCAATACTTTCTAAGTTAAGTAACTTGGCCTAGCTAAAAAATGAAGTTATGATTTGACAGTAATACTTGTTCAGTTAAGGCTTGCTAGCCTATGAGAAATAGTATACATGCACACTCCTATATACTCGCTACCATATCTTTGTGCTTTGCGTTTATTTCGTTAACACACAACTTTGTTTTCCCCCACCCCTTCACTGAAAAAGGCACCATTCTTGAAAGCAATC
This sequence comes from Sakesphorus luctuosus, assembly GCA_013396695.1. Taxonomy (NCBI): domain Eukaryota; kingdom Metazoa; phylum Chordata; class Aves; order Passeriformes; family Thamnophilidae; genus Sakesphorus; species Sakesphorus luctuosus. Next base: position 78,165 of record VWZD01008535.1, read on the forward strand.
ACTAGAAAGTCTAGGCTGGAAGTGAACTCTGGAGACCATAAAGTGCAACTTTATATTGAAAGCAAGGTTTAGGTTATTGAGAGACCCATCAAGCCAGATCTTGGGGATTTCCAGTGAGGGATATTCCAGCTTTTGATTCTTATTCCAACAAAAGTCTATTCCAGCATTTAATTGTTCTTACAGAAAATATATTTTCTTGTATCAAGACATAATTTTGTCTCAAGCAACTTGTGACCATTGTCTCCTGCCATGGCAGCGTTCATCCTTGTGAAGACCTCTTCTCTATAATAGCCATTTCATCATGGGAGATCATATTAGGTCCACCTTGCACCACCCTTTCTCTGACTGAGCAGTCATCACCCTGGCTGTGCTGGCTGCCTGGCAGCTGGTGCACGGCTGGCTCATGCCCTACCTCTCTCCACCACAGTACTTTTTGGAGTACAGAGCTGCCCCTCAAGGCAGTCAGTGCCCCTCTGCACTGTCCCATAGGATTACCCCAGACAGGGGCAGGGGACCTCTCACCATGTGGCTGACTGAACTTACGCTTTAGCAAAGCCAGTTCCTCCTTAACTGATCTCCACAGATACTTTTTAAGTATTTACACAGATACTTCATTTACTGTTGTAAATGAATGTCTGTGGTGGCAGGTATGGTTATAGCCCAGTGTAAGTGTTTCAAGTGATCTTGTGGTACACTTTCTAACCAAGGGTAGCTGGAATCCGTTGTATCGGATGCTGGGATCCCATCCTTGAGGTTGGCTGAGCCCATCTTCATAGGCTGGTGGAAGCCATCTAGCCAAAGCTGTGTTGGATGCTCCCCATCTAGGATGTTCCCTAGGAAAAAGAAAAACAAACCAAACCAAACCAACCAACCAACCAACAAAAAAACCAACAGCAATAAAACAAACAAACAAACAAATCCTAAACCTCTGAATATAGGTATTATATATTTATATAATATTTATGTTCTGAATATAAAACCTGAGTATAACATAAGAGAATCATTAGCCACAGAGCAATATGCAATTGCAAGAAGATATTAATACAGCAATATTTTAAAAGGCATCAAATACTGGTCTTCATGTATGACAAGATCTGTTTGACACAAAATGGAAATAAAAAAAAAATTGCTGATGAGTTGCTACTACTTTATTTATGTTTATAATCTAAACTGGTTACTTTTTGACTTATTCGGAATACTCGCCATGAAGGTGATTTCCTGATAGTGTCCTCATTCCCCATAAAGTCAGACATGCTCTTAAGTGCCTTTGTTAACATCTTTAAAAAAGATGTTTGTCTAGAGCAATAGCTAGGAATTTAGGAAACTATAAAGAAGACCTAGAATAAAGGTGAATAAAGCCTAAAAGGAAAAATGGACACTTAGTTATAGAGAAGTAACTGTTTAGCAAGACCCAAGGAGAAAGTACTGAGGAAAGGGGAGCAATGGCTGAATCCAGTGGCAATTCTCCCTCTGATTGCATTTGCTTTAATTTCTTGAGTACAGCTTTGGTAGGGCCTGTGCACAAGCCAAAGCTCTGGTATGCACTGTGCTTTGAAGTTGCTAGAACGAACTGTAGTGCATTTTTGGCTCATGACAACTGGCATTTCTCTGAATGTCACCTGTCTGGGCACACCTTGGCATGGCTGAATACCAATTTGTCATCCTGCAGCCAGCCTACTTGGAAGAGGAAAGGAAAGTAAAAAGGTGTAGGCAAAAGTGTAAAAGTAAGAGGGTAGGAAGAGTCAGGTCATACTTAATTTGAGGGCCATCAAATGGTTTCTAGTGACTTCTATTTATTAGCGTAGTCAAAGAGTCTGGGGTTTGACCCAATCAATTTTCCCTCTATCATGAATATTTCAAATGCCTTTTTTCTAAGATATTTTAAGATTTAGTTTTGTTTGGTTGGTTTTTAATGTGTCTTGTTCAACATTTTTCACAGTTGTTAAATATATACCAGCATTAAAAAGAAAAAAATAAATGTTTTGCAAGGCACTCTGTTGACCAATATGTAAATTAAGCCACAGAGAACCAGAAATATTTCTGGGCAGTTAGCAGAAATACACAGTGCTAAAACACATTTATATGTCTCTCAGGATGCTAAAGAGGAAACGATTATTTTATTAACACCTCATCGATCTGAAGAGGCTCAATTTGCCAAGCTATATGGTAAAGTAATACACTTAATTATCCACAATAATTCACACTTGAAGGTTGAAGTATGCTTTAATAAAGTATACAAATTAGTTACAGTTGATTTATCTTTATTGAAATTGTATAAAATACTGCACATAGTGTAGTACTATTTGACTCACTTAAAAATAATGAAATGTTAATGTAGCTGCTTAACCAGTGATTTTTCTCTTGATTGCTTTTGTATTTAGCAGATCACTGGAATGCTGCTTTACTAAAATGCTTCTCTTATACCGTTGTATTATTTCATTAAACATGTTAATGTCTTGGAATCTTACTTGAGTTTAAAAGGCAGCTGAAATAGTGGGATTTCGCTACAGTACAGCTTTATTGAGTAGTCAAATTTGATTACTCTAAATTTTGTTCATGGGAAGCAAAAGTTTTCATTTACTTGTGAAGTACAGTTTGGACATTGTTTGGACTGCCTTAGAAGGAGCCTGGAGTTTTAAGCTGCAGTTAACTATCCAGATTTATATCTTTTGAATGTTATTTAATGTCCTGCCTAGTTTCAGTAAAATCTGTTTTTATCTGTTACTAGAAAATTTGGATAATGACACTGCTGGAATGTCTGATGTCATGTTGATATTCTCCATGGAAGGCCATGTTTATGCTATTCTGCTATGCCTTTGTTCTTGGAAGTGGACATTTAAAGTAATTTCAGTGCACTAGAATAAATCTTTTATAATTGATTTGATTTGTCCCACTCATGAACTGATTTAGTAAAACATCAGTAAAGCATTTCCTTGTTCACTTCTAAACAATTAATTTCAGTATGAATTTTGGTTTTAAATTTCACCTATAAATGCAGTATTTACTGAGCTACAGCACAGCATCACATTCCTACTGGATGATCAAATGTACAAATGCAATATAAGTCCTTATATGTTTTCTCCTCAAAAGTGGCAGCTGTAAAGCAAGGAAAAGCACAGACTTGCACTTCATTTAGTGTCTGAAGTCTTTAAAGCTGGCTTACATCACAGAATATGTTATGGGCTTTTAAAGCTGATATATTTCAGTAGAGATTGAGGTATTTCAAGGGGCTCACAAAGTTTTAGACTAAGTTAAGATCTGACTTGCCAGTTTCAAGTCTTTATTTTGGGGATTTTTTTTGCTGCTTTACACCTTTTACAGATGTTTAGAGCAAAGAGTCTAAAATACCACCTAATATGAGTAGAGGGTTTAAACTCTGATGTCATGCAAACATAAAAATCTACAAAGTAGAACACAGTGACTACAGACTACGCAGACTCTATACCTTACCCAGCTCTAGAAACCAGACTGAAATGCCCATACACATGGGCATTTCTATCAGTCATTGAAGAGGAACAGGTATTTTACCTTACCTACAGCAGTGTGCTTCTCTCTGTCTCTAGGGAGAAAGACTACACAGCCATGCCTGCAAATTAAGAGCTCCAGCCGTGTGCCTGTGTTCTGCTGCATGAGGCTTGGCCAATGTATTCAAGCCCTGTTGGAGTTGTCAGTGCAAATATTATACTAGCTGCTAGTTCAGATTCCAAGCAACTCTTTAAGTGCCTGGGGGAAATTATCCACATAGATTTATAAAATTGAGGCACACCAGGTTGTGTCTTTTCAGCAGAGTCTATCAGATAAATTCCTTGCAGATGACTTGTGATGTAGCAAAACAGATCCAACTCATAAAACCAGACTGATTGAATAATAAAACTACAGAATTTTAGTGTTCTGCATTCACCACATCACAGAGCACCTTAACCTGTACAACGCTAATGACCTTCCACTTCTGTCTCTGTAGCCCTTCACTTGTAACATTACAGCCTGCCTTTCAGCTTACAGCCTCAGGTCCATGTATCCAGAGGCTGCTGAGGATAAATATTGTTTCGTCTTATACTTAAAAGGGCTCTCATTCTCAGTTTTACACCTTCATTACATTGGAAGATTCTGAAAAGACACTTATATCTATTGTGGTGGGTTTTGCCAGAAACAATTGCCACATAGATTAGGCAACAAGCAGATACAGTAGAAAAAGGTAGTAATTCATATAGCCTCTAAACATATATTTATATAAACTAATATATAAAATCACACTAATATCGCACAGAATTTTTAGATGCATGCTTGCTATCTGTTAGGGTTGTGGGAAAATATAAAAATGAGAATCTATGTGCTTTCCCTATTGCTCCTCATGAAGTAATTATATTTTCCTGTTTAATATAATTTTATCCAATTCAATCAAAAATAAATGCTGGGTTAGAATTAAGTTTACTTCATTTCTATAGAAAAAGGCATCTACTGAATCAGTCTCCCCTCAGTGTAAAGTTCCTCACACAGTTTTAGAAGCCTTCAGAGGGAAAGCCTGTCTACAAAAATTAGTGCACCAAAGTTTAAATGATGAGTTCTTCCTCTGAGAACTTTCAGAGGCACCTCATTTTGAGACATGTTGATGTCAAGTTAGGCCATTTTAGCTCCACCAATTTTCTAGTAAAAGTAAACACAGCTTCTTGAGTTTAAAGAAGAAGAAAGAAGGATTTTTCAGGGCACAATTCTTATCATACATACCTGTTATTGCAGGCACCAGTGATGAGTCGATATTTATTAGCTAAGCAATTGTTTGGACATTTTGGTGGTAACATATAAGGCAGACATCCAGAAATATTAGCAATCCTAGTGAGCAGATCGGCTGATAAAAGATCTGAAAGGAAGAACCCAGACAAGCAATTTGCTGTATCAGATATAGCTGCTACAGTAGAAAGGGCATGATTATCTGCTGCAACTACAGCATTCTTTCTCTTCCTCCTGGAAAAGAGCACTTAGTGAGAAGTGCTGCAAGGGGCTGCCTCAAGTACTTAGAGGGAGAGCTTGTTTTGTTATCTAATGCATAGCGAATAAGAAAGTAGTCCAGCAATAGCTGAGAACTGAGGTTGACCTGCTCTTTTCTCTCTGCCTTTGACCTGCTTTCTGCTTCCTTCTTTCCCCATATTGCAGTCCTTCATTTGGCTGGTCCCTGTACTTACAATAAAGGTGTAAAAAATGCCATTCAGAAACAAAAGCACATACCAAGGGCAAAAAATGTGGAACCAGAAAGACACTGTAGCTGCCTATAGAATTCAGTATTGAGTGGAAGAGGACCGTAATTATAAGCTGGAATTTGGAAGCTAGGTAAAATTAGGTACCGGTGTACTAGTAGACAACATGTCATTAATATATTTGTATTACGATCCAAGATGGGTGTCCCAGTGAGCATGTGATGATGAGGGACCAAGATCCACAGTTGTGAAAGCTCCAGAGAGCTGGCACCCTCTCTCATCCCATGCATTTAAACACAGTTGGCCAATTGCAGGTGGATATACACATGAAACAGGAGCAAACTGGTCTAGTGGAAGATGTCCCTGCCCATGGCAGAGGGGTTGGAACTGGGTGGTCTTTAAGGTCCCTTCAAACCCAAACTACTCTATGATTCTATGAATATTCTTCCTGAACTCACAGAACCCTTGACATTCAAACTGACTAATCATCATGTGCTGAAAGAAGATGGTAGAGGTAACATATCATTTTTGCCTTTGTCTACCTTGGCTAGTGCAAGTCACCAAACTTATTTGTTCTGTCCATTCAACTCTGAACTAAGCTTCTGTGGTTCATTAAACAAATAAAAACATTAAACCAGAAAAGAAAAAAAAAATCAATAGCCGAGTGAGCTCAACAAAATGTTCTCTGAGCAGTTAAAACCTGTGCAAGGCAGGGGTAAGAACAGAGAGAGAAGAGGCTGTTAGATTGCCTACATAAACTTGTCATTATGTACTAGTCGCGCGTTCCAAATTTGTGGATACAGCTGTAGTTTCATGTTAGTTCAGGTTCAAAATTATATTCAGAGCTCAGCTCCCTATTATCTGGGCTGCCGAGGTATTGACTTACATGTTTTATTTAAAGTCAATTTAGTTCTTTAATTCAATTAAAACTATTCTTTTGTGTCCCATAGACTGTACAATGTCTATTTTTGTTCCATTAACACTGTTCCAGCATTGAAAATTAACAAGCGTTTCATGCACTTCTGTAGTTAAAAAATGTAATTTCTTTTGAAATTGTATAGCACAAGAATAATTATATCTCTGTGTGTGTGTGTATAAATATATGCACACATATACTCATTTGATATAGATATATTTTTAGTTCTACAAATGTGCTATTACTTTAGTAATTCAGATGTTTCTGTGTGGAAATAAAATAATAAAATAACTGTGGAGTTTATGTTTGTCTACAGAACTCTAAAGCTTCCATATATTGAAAAAAAAGTCTTGTTATAATACTAGGGCAAAGCATTTTGTGTAAGTGAATGAATTAAACTGTGGGGGAAAAAAGTCAATATTTCAAAACTTTTGAGCCTTCCAGACACCAGACAGACATCTTGAAATTCAATTCTAATTAGCAGCAAGAATTTTACTTTACTTAGACAATTATACAACTCTGAACTTTCTGGCTGCTCTCTCTTTCCCTATCTAACATATAAAAACCAGTTAAAGTGGCAATAAAAGTCTAACAGCAATGCATTATAAAATTAGTTTTGAAAATAAGAGTATATTTTCTTAAAAGAGGGATATGCATAAGACAATCAGTATTGAGGGGAAGTGTGTTTGAAAATGCCAGTGCCATAGGGTGATAGAAGATCAAACACTAAACCCAAAGTACTCGGGAAGATTTCATTGTAAACAAGAAGCTTGTAACACTGAGGATATGCAAGCTGATTTACAGGCAATACAAACATAGAGTCTTGAGTTCACAGGATGCCAATAGCTTGGTGCTGCTCTCCTCAATTACAGGAACCCAGCCCACACTCCAGAAAAGATGTAAACCAGTGACTATGTGAGGTGTTTTTAAAAACAAAAGAAAGTGCTTCCTGGTCCCAGGGTGACAACAGGATATGTATTCCCGCTAAAGGTAAAATAAAAGTGTAGTTAACCCAACTTTAATCTAAAACACAGCATTCAAGAAATCAACAGGGGGCTTGCCAATGTCAATATACTATATTTACCAGTTGGATGCAATGAACGTTTGTGCCTCTGGCAAACTTTTTGTTTCAGCACCTGAATTGACATTTCCATTCGTTCAGCTGCTTGGGAAATATCTTGACTCTCTTGTTCAGGAAATTTTGAGAAAGCCAGGAGCAAGGTGGGGGTTGCTCTTCCATTTCCTTGGATCTTTCTATAATTAAGGTAAAATATGGAAGGTTTTGCAATGTACAACTTTCTAGAACTTTTTCAGTTAATTACTTTCCCACATTTCCTGCTGATTCTGTCCCCTGCCCTTATTCAATATATGCATGTTAGTCCCTTCTAGTTCTTACCCACACTCCTAAAGACGAACACAGTGTAAGTTGCAAACTACCTCAATGTTTAATAATGCAGAAAAAGCCTCCTAAAGATAGCAGAATGAGCCATGATAGCATCGTTATTAGGAACAGGAAATCAAGTCATGAAGTGCATTTCATACATGTTTAAAGACCTAGTGCGGACTATGGTGTTTGGACAGAAGGTTTTTTATGCTTGTCAGACTCTCAGTTTCTGAGTCTCATTACAGATCATAATTTATGAAAAAAACCAAGCCCACCAAGCCCTAAAACAAATTCTCCAGACTATGAACCACACTTTCATCTTCAGCTATTTTGTGTGTGAGACTTCTTTCTATCTTAATAATATAGTTATAAAATACTTTGTTTAGAGATTTCTAGCCTGACAAGTCCTTAGATACATGAAGGGAGGGTGAAGCCAAGGTCTTTTCAGCGGTGCCCAGTGACAGGACCAGAGTTGATGGGCACAAATTGCAACACAGGACATGGTGTCAGAACATCAGGAAACACTTTTTTTCTGAGAGGGAGACTCAGCACTGTCATAGGTTGTCCAGAATTGTTGTGGAGTCTCTCCTGGGAGATATTTAGAAACTGTGTGGATACAGTCCTGGACAACTGGCTCTAGGTAGCCCTACCTGAGCAGAGGGTTTGGTCCTTCAGAGATCCTTTTCAACCTCACCCTACTGCAGATCTGCAATTTTTATAAAAGCTTTTAAAGAGAACCCAACAATAGGACTACTGAGTACCAATGCTCTTTAGAGCCTATATATACACATACACATACACAGTATTTCAGAAGAAAGCTGAAGAGTCTGGTGTTTTATCTTGGTCTCAATTTTATTCCTAGTAAAATTTGAATTCCTAATTGAAGCAATTATCATTAAGCATTTATCTTTACCATCTTTTAGCATTTACCATCTGTAAGATATTGACCAAATAATTGCCCTAATATTCTGTGAGATAAATAAACATCAGTATCTCCATTTAGTGCATGAGGCAGCTGAGCCACTGAGAAGTGAATACTTGTGTTTTAAATTTAAATGCCTCAAGAATGTCAGATTTACTAACTACTAACACTACAAAATAAAAGTCCCCTCGGTCTCCTCATACAGAGCAGGCACAGTTCTTGACAGTTTCTGTCCTTATAAACAGTCGTCTCTACAGAGCTTTGCAAAAGTGACTAATTTTCAAATCACAGGGATAAGTCTTTTAGGAAAATCTAGAAGAAGTGTGCTAATTGAACCCTTTATGGCTTACCTGATGTATTCTAAATTCTGGAGAGAAATTAATTCTTTATAATGTAGAAATCCAGTCAAAGCTACACAGAAAGTGATTGAAAGAGATCACTCTCATAGCATAACTCTGGCACAAAGGAGCTTTTCCTAAGTTGTTACCTACACAGAGTTCAAGATTAATGTGTTATTTCCTTTCCTTTATCATTTCATTACATCTGTTTTAAATGGAAGGAGAAATATGAAATTCACTGTAACAGTCCAGTTTGAGGCAAGAGGGTTTGGACACTTATGCCATAGGAGCTGTTTTCATCTCACTCTGCACTAGAAAACACAAAATCTATTATTAAAAATATGAAGTGTTCATAAAATAATTTTTTTTGACTCATATGTTAATGGCATGTGATGTGATATTTAGATCAGAAACACATTCCTATTTATTTTCATGTTTCTTTTATTTTTTTTGGTCACATTTTAAAAGAACAACTTATATGATGATAATGCACAAGGTTATATTGGATCAGATGATCCACAACTTAATAATAGAATCATAGAATGGTTTAGGTTGGAAGGACCTTAAAAATCATCTAGTTTGAAACCCCCTGCCATGGGCAGGGACACCTCCCACTAAATGAGATTGTTCAAAGGTAGTGGGTGCTGTGAATCTGTGATTATAGGTTTTCTCAAAGAAACAGAAAAATGACATCAAACTTTTCTGTTATTAATGCTTTCTGTGGAATAGATTATTCAATTTTTTTTACCTTTTCATTTCATAATGTGCAGCATAATCCACCAGACTAGAGCCCTTCTGGATAGCCTTAGTAATGCAGTTATCTTCAGTTTCTTCTCAGTGAGGAAGAAAATGAAAAGAAAGATGAATATAATAATCAATACCATATTTATTAAAATATTTACAGTTAGAAAATATAAAAGCTTCTAATATTAAGGTGCAATTTTTCCATTTTAAAACCATTTCCTTATTTAAGTGTTCCTGACATTAATGTTGTGACTTCTGACCTTTTTGAAAGGTAAGGAAGGGCTAGTCAAATCAATTCTTCCATAATTTATAAGGCTTGAAGAGTCAGATTTTCTTCCTGTTTATTTAAGTATAAATCCAGTTATCACATGTTACATAGGGCCAAACATAAAAGGTACAACTGAAACATGTGTTCTCTGTATGCAGTTATTCTCATTAGGCTTCATATGTACTTTTCATTAATTTGTCCTTGGACTGATTGGACAAATCTGAGCTTCCCTCACAGGTAATATGGGCTGGTGTGAGACACATGAAGAATTCAAGTTCATATTCAGGCATAATTAATTAACTTTAAGACCTTCTGGAACTGGACCAATGCATGAAAGTCCTATTCTCATTTCTTCACCTATGTTTGATGGAAAGACATATGTGAACCTAGTGATACTTCAGCTGTGCTATTTTGTATACTGCTATTGTGAAACTTGGCTTATTTCTCTTTTGTAGATGTAGCTTTATATTAAAAGAATCAGTCATGTTTAAAGTCCAGTGGCTTAATTTCCATCTGTATCTTGTAAGATGGCCCATTTTTTCTTAGAAAACAAGTAATAAAAAATAATAACAATTATCTATGTACAATTGCTCATCTTTTATGGACAGTGCAATTTCAGGGGGACACATCTTATCTGTAGTCCATACTGTACTATTTCTGTTATTTGTTTTTTTTGAATAGGACACTCAGCTCAAGGGAATATAATGTGTGATGAGGAGTTATCTTTGCTAGGGAGAATTGTACTCCACTCTACTAGAGATTTCATCCTCTAATTATAGCAGTAGTTATTTCTCTTTTTCACTTATGCATGATAAAATATTCAGATGATTCATTTGATATCATTCAGATTTCTGCTAGATCTGAAAATGTTTTTGAGTCTATGTTATAAAACAAGTCTGATCTTTATAGGCCATACAACAAATAATTATTTTATAATTTAATGTGGCATGGTTTTTAATTAGTTTTAGGGGTTTTACCTTTGAGAGATATAATATGTTAAATGTGTTGCTTATTATGTGGTATTGATTCAGACTCCAATCTAAAAAAGAAGATCCACTTGTTATTTTTGAATACCATTGCCTCTGTTCATTTTCTGCTGAGAAATTTGGTTTCGGTACCAATAAAGTGTTTTCAAAAATGTGGTTCTTACAGTAACAAACATTATTTTGTACTGTTTTCATCAGACCAAAGGACACTTACTCTAAAAAGAATCACATGCAGTTCATCTATTCTATTTATTTACAGTCCATGTATTTTCACAGATACTGAGGCCTTCCACTACCTTAGGGGGCATATAAAGAGGAGGGAAGGCACTTCTTATATGGGCAGATAGTGACAGGAGAAGAGGCAATGATTTTAAACAGACTTAGGGCAGGTTTAGGTTAGATATTTGGAAGAAATCCTTTACTTAAAGGGATTTAGGAGAATGTAAAGTTTGAAAATCCTATCTCTGCCCTAATTTTATGTAAAATCAGTCTCTGCATATTTCTTTTAAAATTCAGTCTGTTGTCTGCCTACATTTCTAGTTTGGTAGATCTAACTGATTTAGATTGACCAGATGCAAATAAAGCAGCTCTGATGTTAAAAATGACAAGATTACATTGTTTGAACATAGGGACTACTGCAATCTGAGATGCTCTAAAATCCACAGGGTGCCAGCAGCAAACAGACACACAGGACACACTGCATCCCTGAAAGTCAGCAGGAGCATGCCAGGTGGGACTTCCTGTGGCACGAGCCTTTAGCCCCGAGTTACTAAAGGTAATGATTAGCAGAAGGGGAAAGAAATCTATCAATCATACTTGTAAACATGTCATCTGACATATGAACATCACTAAGGAAGTAAAATCACCCCTAATCACAGACTAAGTGATTGAGATACTTTGCTGTACAAAGTTTTACTCTGCAGGTTTATGAAGCTCCATTTTATAAGAAAACACCCATGGAATACTCACAGAAGTCAGAGAGTGTATTTTGCACAAAAAAAGAGATTAAGCTATACTGCCATTGCTAAACTGTTTGCAGTGCCAGTGTATTTTCAACAGTCAACAAAAGAAAATAACATATCTTTTTACTGTTACTTACCAAAGATGGTATCTTTGCCTATCTGAAGGAAAGAAAAGAAAACAGCTGTGAAGGCTATAGCTGCTGAAAATCCCAAAATAATGAAAACTTTCATCTACAAGAAAGAAGAGATAATTGTTGAAAAAATATAAATCTTCATCTTCTAATTATAGGCCACATTGTAAATAATTTCCTGTATAAGGCAAATTTTACTTTAAAATTAGTCACACATTTGACTATGTTTTCAAAGTAACTCACCTTCTCTTTTTCCCTTCCTTGCTTATTACTTTTCTTTTACATTTTGAGAAGCTTCCAGCACAAGGAGACACATAATTTTATTTTATAACATAATATGTTCTCACAATATCAGCAACACAAAAACTACATATTAGAAATTCATCAATATTTTACCACCATTTGCATGATTTGATTGTAAATTAGTGATTGCACATATAATCATGAAATGGCCAAATTAGTAATAACATCAATCAGATTGCTCTGTGTTTCTACCCAGACATAACTGTGGTATCAAAGCAGCACAACAAATATGCTCTCTTGGCTAAAGTGAGCTGCATTCTCCATTCTGACAGTTATTACAGCAGTGAAAATATATAAACTATCCAAGAGGTAATATTTTTCACCTGCACTGTGTTGATTGGAGATTGAATGATTTAAAATATTTTTAGCTCTATATCCTATTAACATTTAAAAACAGTAATAAGTCAAGTCTGAAATTTCAGGGAAATTATATTGCCCATAGAAACTCAATATGAAATCACGCCTTCCTTTTACATTTCATAGATTAATATGATTAATTTCTTCTAGAAAATGGCAAGCAAAAGTTTTATTGTCTGACCTTTTGTCTGCTGAGGAGATTATCTTCACCAGTTCTGTACTTTATGGATAGCAGTAACTGTTTTCAAATATGAAAGCCAAGTAATTTCCGGGGACTCACTTATGCTATCAGCTTCATGCACTAGTACTCACACAAGCTTTAACAGTGCAAATGATTTCAAAATCTTTTTGGCCACCGTATGTTCCCACAAAGCAGAAACTGACGTTAATACTTGACTTGTTTACTTTTTCCTGCAAGGAACCAAAAGCAACCTATTCATCCAGTTCTTATATCAGAGTTATATTTCTGGATATGAGGAGAAAAAATGCTCACACTAAATATATATATAGTCATGCTTTGCAGTAAAATAAACTCTGTGTATATTTTTCACTAGTTCTTTTTGTCAATGTATTTGAAAACAAAAGCAATTTTGTATCCTATTTTATGCATTCTGTAATTGGTATTTTACCAAGATGACCATTTTACATTCAGATGATAAACCCCAGGTTGTCCATCAACTTTCTTCCAGCACTTTATTTTGTTTTGTTCTCTAGGTTAATTAATTTCACACTTCTGAGCCTAGTTATTTTTCTTTAGTTACACTTTTCAACACTATTTCTTCTGCTAAAGCCAGTAGTTCGACCTATAGAATCATAACTGGCTGGGGTTTTTGGTATTTCTTATACAGGCAGAGAGATCAAAATCAAATCTGGAATCAGGATTGAAGATTCCCTCATTTAATCTTTGCTGGTATCAATAGGGAGATCACAAGGTGGAGCCAAAGATCAGTGTTTTGATCTCTGCCGTAAGTGGTATGTTAAATAGGAGCTGGATAGCAGGGAGCATCTGCTTGTGACTCTGGTATATGGTGGTGAAAGAAAACCTAGCAGCATGTGAACTGACTGGAGGAGAAACTCCAGGTTCTTACAGTAGGAATATCATCCATAACCTGCAAAGATGAGCGGACATGGTTGAGAAGAAAGCACACAGCAAAGGGAAACAGACCTCTATTGGCAAAGTATGTTTATGCTCCTTGGCTGGGGGAATTAAGGTTACAGACACAAATTCAAATATGCAATATCTCTTTAAGCACATTCCAAACTGTAAATCTTTTAAGATTATGTTTCCTTACATAAGAAAACATAAAGTAGATTGACTTCTCCCAAGACAGCAAAGCATTGAGAAAAGCAGATCTCTTCCAAACACCTAATAGAATAAGAAGCTCTCATCTATATTCTTTCATATACTTCACAAGTACCACGGGTTTAATTTCTGAGAGATAAGAGGCTTTCTGAAAGTGAAAAACAGGTTTGATTTTCTTTGTAGTTTTACAGTCAAAAATCAAAGCTTCCCCATTAGGTTCAAAAAGAGCATACCTACATCAAGGTTTGTTTAAATAAGGATCTCAACCTTTGCTTGCTTCTTGCAGTTGAAATGTTTGTCAACAGCAGGTTTTAAATGGTTACATGCAGTAAATTGGTCTGTAATGGAAAAAGTTGAATGGCAACTTTTTTTGTGTGTGTTTTTTGTGTGTGTTTTTGAGAGTATGAATGATTAACTCCTCACTGAGCCACAAATGTAGTTTTAGTTAAAACATGTGGGAAAGTTTAACTAGACTGGACTGACACAGACAGACACATTTGTATTCCTGTTCTTACTGGAGCTCATTCAGAATCCTGTTACTGAAATCTGCTGAAAGACAATTAAGAGGGCAAAGTTCAGTGGCTTGGAAACAGCTTTAGTTTTCTTAATCCAAGATTCTTATATTACCTACATGTCAGTGAAGAAAATTTCGATGAATATCTTGCTGAATGTACCCTCTTTGTCCCAGATTGTCTGTGAGCTGCCTGTCTTATGCCATTCTTTCTGCAGAAAGGGTGTCAGACCTCTCTGCCCAGCAATGAACCTGCACAAATCAATGACACTCTAAACATGGAGTACAAGACCAGTATAGAACAGTCTCATGCTAAACAGCACTCTTGAGAAAAGCAGCAGTAAACCTTAACAGCTAACCATATGAATATTTTAAGCTTTAAATTGACTCATTCAATTTGTTATATTCCCAAGATTTAAATCTGCATATGAAGAGCAATACTGTAGCTGTGTTCTTAAAAGTTAAAGACCTATAAAATAAATCTTTGAGTTAATGATAAAAAGAAAACTCTGGTCAAGGAAATACCCTAAAGCAACAGAATTTCAGATTATTCATAGGTATGAATTTCTGCAGACCTACTATGGTATTCAGAAAAATTAGCCTATACTTAAAATGTTACCCCATTGCAACTGATGTTCGATACACGAAACAGACACAATTCTATAACCTCAGAACAACTTACATTTGCACTGTAACAGCCTGCAGTCCTACCAGGCTCTCTGAGACATCATCAGTTCTTTGAAGCATTGGATTAGCATGAGAGACCACCAACACATATCTGTGCAGCTGCAGGAGGTATTTTGATAGCAGCTTACACTTTTTGTAGCATTTCCTGGCAATCCTGGTGTTGTAGTTTGGAATTATTATTTAAATTCTCACCCCTGCCACTAACTGCCCATGCCATTGTTAACAAAAAGAAGTAGTTAATTGCTAACGTCTTCTTCTTGATCGGTTGGGTGGGAGGCAGGCTGTCTCTTTTGTTTTTGGGGGACATTTCCATTTTTAGCTTGGCTGAACGCAGGAGCGTGGTGTGTGTGTGTGCGGCAGTAGGAGAGAAGCCGTTTTCTCCTACCCCTGGCTGCTGCATCTTGGTGAGCTGGTTCTTCTCTCCTTGCCATAGCTGTTCTCCTGGTTTCTGCATTTGGGGTCCCAGTCTCTGCTCCAGTCTCACCGCCACTTGCAGCATCATGGCCTGCCTGTCCCGGATGGGGCAGCGACCTGGGAGAGAGAAGTTGCACCTGCTTTCCAGGACATGCGGTGGTTCTCCGCTTCCAGTTTTCCTTCTTCGTTTGGGACAAGAGACACAGAGGGAGAGACAGAATTCATCTGGGTGCTCACCGTTCGTCTGTCTCACTGAAGAGGGACTGGAAGCTCACCCTGCAGCCAGTCGGGCTGTGACACAGACACTGCCTATAAGCATAACTTTTCTCCAGGAGGAAACCTGCTGGTTTTGGTTGTTGTTGTTTTTTTTTCTTCTTATGGTGTTGGGGAAGCAGTTTGCTCTGGTCTATTTACAGTTATATCTATACCTACATATATCTATATCTATATATATATATCAGTTAAGAACAGTTATCCTTCTCATACCCATTTTCTGATTAAAGTTCCTTTTCTTAAATTTGACAAAGAGTGGCATGATTATCATGGAGGAAACCTCCTCCTCCACTTGTGGGTAAACGTTTTGGTTTTTCCCCTCAAACTGAGACACCTGGGCTCTAGTAAGGCATGAAGCACACTCTTAATATGAACATCTAATCTATAATAGAAAAATTAATTTGTGATCTCTTGTGTCTTTTAAAGTTCCAAGAACACACTTACAAGGGAAGAAGCAAAAAGGCCATATAACTGTGCAATACTTCAAGGGAAGCAATTTTTTTGAAGCTCCTGCTTAACAGCATAAACAACAGAAGTAGGCCTTATTTTAATAAAATCAGCAAAATATCATAAGTCAAAAAAAGGAAAGAAAAATACTTCGGTGTGAGAGATCCATTTAGCTGTGTTTCAATGATAGCATGACTTCTAGTTATTTTAAGCACTTAGTTTTGTCTGGAATTAATTTCATTTTATCAGAAACTTTATTTTTTTTTTCTTTTTGCTATTGTTCTCTTTAGATAAAGAAGACCTTGCAGGGGCCTCCCAAGCCAGAAATGGGATCAAGTGGGTGAAAAAGTAATGATCATTCACTGTCTATTCCAGTAAAGAACTAAGGGTCAAGTAGGTAGAAAACCAACAAAAAAGGACAGTTATTTAGACAACATATATTTATGTAATGAAACAGCTTCTACATTGGTAAAAAATTTCGTATGAGTTCATAGGAATGTCTTGACTATTTTTGGGAATAAAAATATATTAAGGCCTATGAGATACAAGATTACAACCTGGACCCCTGAATCAGAAATGAACTATGGCTGGAATTTTTTTTGTCCTTTCTTTTACAGGCTTCTCCTAACACTAAGTGTTGGGCGTGGAGTTTTTTGACAAATGCAAAATACAGTGCTAAGTGGCTTTTAGGACCAGTTTTTATGCTTGAAGTATGATGTAGACTTGAAGTTTGACCTAACTGGTATAGGTAGCTGTCTTAAAGTAAATGATTAATAATAAATAAAAAGATATATTTGCATATAGTGGCTAAGAAGTTCTAAAGTAAGTAATAGTCCAGATACTATTCCAATCTTTATACAGCTTTTTTTGTTTGTTTGTTTGTTTTTGGAGGGGGAGCTATCTGTCTATATGTATAGATATATCTCTCTACATAGATTTACATGTATCTATCTATGTACCTCATGCTCTCTGATTCAATTGATTCCACATAATTAACAAATAGCTAAATAGATCAGGAATTGAACTGAAACAGGCCAGTAAATAATTAAATGGCTGGTTGTAGTAACTACCAGCATCCAGATTAGCAGTAAGTTCTATAAGCTAAGGCTTTGGACCTTTACTTCTGCAATAAGTGGGTTTGAAGAAGGAATAAGCAGCTTGCTGATCTGGTAGAATGTAATGGTCTATAGCTGATTATCAATCCAGGTGACTCCATGCCTGTTTTTCTAAATGCCATCCTTGTTCTCTAAAACAGTATCTCAGCCTTTGTGGATTAGTTATGGTCTCACTCTGAAGAAATAGTTGTCTGAGGCTGATTTTAACCTCAGAGTCAAGGTTCTATCTCTATGATAACACACCTTGATACCTGTTGCTGAAACCGGGGTACCGTCAGGGCTGGCAAGCGAGGGCACGAAGAACCCTCTCGCAATGCACCCCTTCCCCAACAGGTCATGTAGAGAGAAAATTAGAAAGGCAAAAGCTCACCTGGAATTCAGTCTGGCCACTGTTGTGAAAGCCAATAAAAAGTGGTTTTATAAATACATTAACAACAAAGTTGAGTGAGAGTGTTGATCTGCTGGAGGGTAGGAAGGCTCTGCACATGGATCTAAACAGACAGGCTGGATTGATGGGCTGAGGTCAAAGGCATGAGGTTCAGTAAGGCAAAGTGCCAGGTCCTGCACTTGGATCACAACAACCCCATGCTGCACTACAGGCTGAGGACAGAGCAGCTGGAAAGCTACCTAGTGGAAAAGGAGCTGGAAGTGCTGGTTGGCATCAGCTGAACATGTGCCAATTGTGTGCCCAGGTGGCCAAGGAGGCCAGTGGCATCCTGGCTTGTATCAGAAGTAGTGTGGCCAGCAGAACCAGGGAAGTGATTGCACTCCTGTACTCAGCACTGGTGAGGTTACAGCTCAAATTCTGTTCAGTTCTGGGTCCCTCACTACAAGAAAGATATTTTGATGCTGGAGAGTGTCCAGAGAAGGACAACAGAGCTGGTGAAGAATTTGGAGCACAAGTCATAAGATGAGTGGACGAGGAGCTGGGGTTGTGTAGTCTGGAGGAAGGGAGGCTCAGGGGAGTCCTTGTAGCTCTCTACAACTGCCTGAAAGGAGGTGGTAGCAAGGTGGAGGTCAACCTCTTTTCCCAGGCAACTCACAACAGGACAAGACAATAAAGCCTCAGGTTGCACCAGAGGAGGTTCAAGTTGGATGTCAGAAAGAATTTCTTCACATAAAGGGTTGCCAAGTATTGGAACAGGCTACACAGGGAGGTGGTGGAATCACCATACCTGGAGGTGTTTAAGAAAAGTCTGGATGTGGCATTAATTAAGCTATAGTTTAGTTGATAGTGGTGTTGTCAACTGTTGGACTCAATGACATTGGAAGTCTTTTCCAACCTAAGGGATTCTATGATTATATGATCTTAGCCTAATGGTTTACCTTGAGTTAGATCAATAGAATTTGGTCATTACATACTAATTTTAGTGTATGATGCTGAAATCATATATTCGGATAAATTATTTTTCTCAGAAACAGGAGGAATTTAACATGCAAATAACTGGGGTTTCTGAAATTCAATTAATATTAATAAATTTATAGAACATGAGATTGCCTTGTTAATTTAAACCCAAGCTGAAGTTTTATCTCATGCAAGCAAACAACATTTAAGACTCCAGTTACAGGAGATATCCTTAAGGAGTTCTGTGGTTTTGGAGTAACCTAACTTGCAGAACAGACTATAGAAAGGTAATTTAACTCCAGAGGATATTCTACTCAATTTCTTGGGTTTGAATTCATGGTAATCCTGTATATCAGGATTTGAAAACTGCCTTAACTAATGAGCATTATGATCCATGTAGAAGGATGTGGAACAGATGAAAAATTTTAAGGTCTATAGAAGGTTTGAAATTTAGTGGCTTGAATCAGAAACTTTTTCTTTTTTTAAATGAGACAGAAAATAATCTTTCATCTTGATAGACTACTGATTTCAGACAAAACTCAGTTTTTTCAGACATACCATTTTAATGGCAAGCTTAATGGTGAGATGGCTGCCTTCTTCCAAGGCATGGCCTTTTTGCAGAGACTGCAGCAGTATCATATAATGAAGTTTGTTTCTTGGCTGTAAGGATGGTGGGTAGATACACCATGTGTCATGTAGTCAAAACTGATAAAATACTAACAAGATAACAAGCACAATCTTTTATAATCTAGCAGAAAACAGAAATTGATTGAGTAAAATAAAAACAATGACCACATAACACAACTATGACAGAGCAATTTTAGTATTCTGCCTGCTGTGAATGAGGCTCTCAACATGGTTAGTAACAAATCCAGAAGAGAATTTAAGATTTCAGAAGAAAAACTGGGAGGTGTAAGTACTGACAGGGATTCACTGCCATACTCAAAGGATGGCAGATGTTCCTGTCCTCCTTTTGTAGTGAAATATTCTGTGACTATTTCCATGGTGGGAACCATGACATATGGATATCTCATTTCAGAAGCTCCTTCGATAGGACTAAGAACTGGATCACTGTCCTTCACTGCCTGCCTCCTTCCCAAGATCAGCCTACTGTGAAAATCCAAGCAGTGACAACATGCTTTCATTTTGGACTCATCTGAAAGAAAACAGAGGTGGCATAGTCAGAGTGCTCAAGAAAAGGTGGGGACACCTATAAAAGAGGAACAGGGAATCATGACTGAAAAGAGGATCTGTCCTGCAATGATCCATGCAAATGCTTTATGCCATGGAGAATGTTTTATGGCAGTCATGTGCTCTCAGCTGTTCTCACTATCTAGATCAGGTATCTTAGTATGACAGCACTGGTACATCCCATTCTGAAGAGCATTATTCTCTCTCCGCATTGTCCAAAACACCTGGTATTTTTTTCAGGCTGTATACCATTCCCAAAATGAGGCATTACAGATGTCAAGGTTGTGAGGTAGAAGCCCCTCTGTGGATAGAAATTTTGCAAACCTTGGAGAACAGCGCTTGAATTCCTCCTCAAACTCAGATGCTTTTTCTGGTCTGCTTTAGTGAACTGCCTGGTAGGTTGCATTTTCCCATGCGTGGCATTGACTTTCCAAATTTATTATTTAATTTTTAATATATGTTTTTTTAAATTCAAAGATAAAGGCAATAGTAGATATTAACACAGTGAGGAACCATTTCAGAGGCGGAATTATCAGTTTGGAGAAAGGTAGTAAAGGGTAACAAATATACAGTGAAAAAATAGGCTTCTATTCAGCAAATCAGTAATAAAAGACTCTTTCAAGATGGCCACCAGCTCATTAGATGGACTGTTCACTAGACACATCCTACATTATAAACACATTTTGTTAATTGAAAAACACATTTTAAATCTAATGAGGTACTCTTGAACTGTTTCATCCAAGTTCATATTCACTCAGGCAAATGAGTATGCTTCCAAATTAATCTCTCTATTTCCATTAGTCTGTCACAAATCAGGAAAGTAAATGATCTGAAGAAGTTAAATGAAACATTCTTCATGAGTGCTGATATTAAGAGGTCACACAACACTACTCTCTGGGACATTTAGTGTTCAAGTGAGCCTCATGACTGAGTAATGAAAACATCTTGGCTATTTGACGTCATGTCAGGGTTCCACAAACCTTGAGCTGTTGTTTTCAATGCCCTGATGAGTTTGAAAAATTCTATAGCTAGATAAAGTATTTTTTAGAAAACTCAGACCGAACAACAGCTTTCTTATTTTTATGTTGAAACATTCAGATGCAAAAGGCTCATAAGAATTNGAATAG
Organism: Sakesphorus luctuosus; assembly: GCA_013396695.1. Lineage (NCBI taxonomy): Eukaryota > Metazoa > Chordata > Aves > Passeriformes > Thamnophilidae > Sakesphorus > Sakesphorus luctuosus. The sequence continues at coordinate 99,081 of VWZD01008535.1, forward strand.
AGGCAAAATTAATAATAGATAACATGGTAGACTGACAAATGTAACAAAAACATTTTAATACAGCCAAATATATGGTGATGTCTTTGGAAATAAATTTTACTGATAACAAACACATGATAAGAGAATCTTGATAAACTGTGACTCTAGAGAAAGAAAAAGATATAAAGGAATCATTCATCACTGATTCCCAACAGACCTTTCACATTAATGCTCTGCCAAGAGAAAATAATGTCTGTCCCTGAAATGAACAAGGAGGGGAAAAAGAAAAAAACAACCTAGTGTCAATGTATGCAATTGGTAATGCTACTACAAGTTCATCACATCCACTTCTGAGGTCTGGGGCCCAAGTAAGCTTTAACAATTTGAGGCTTTAAAAAGTGAAGGTGCTTGATTTGGTGAGAACATGCTGAAAATTGGCACTGGAAGTGGTTGAGCATTTATACTTGTAAAAAGAAATGTATAGGGAACAAGTTTTCAGTTCAGCAGAAAAAGATATAAGAAAATGAGCTGTACTGTAATTAAACAACCTTGGCTATGAAATAAAACATAAATTGCAAATAGTAAAAACAATTAAAAATTATAAGGTGTTATGAGGAAGAAAGAGAAGGCAAGCTTTCTGCACAGCGTCCTGACACTGTGGGCTTGCCTTAGTTCAGGGCTCCTGCACACAATTCCCTTGGTTCCCAGTAGGCAGTACTGTCACACCAGTTCTGTGGGAGAAGGAGCACAAATCCAAGAACTGAACGTGAACTTTGTGCCTCCCCTCATTTTCTCATTACTCCTCCAGCAGACTGGTAAGCAACACATACATGCTGCCCTTCCCATCCTCCCTAGCCTGTGCTTCTGCCCAGCTCCCCATTCCTGCTCTGCTGCAGACAGCAAGAAGCTCCTCATCGATGACCACCTGTCTGGCTGATTTTTTAGTCACCAGCTTATTGTGGGGTATGCAATGGTGTCTATGCAGTTAGTTATGGGTTGTCTGGGATGAGATTTTGTCTGTCAGATCAACTCATGTATATTGCTGTAAACCGCAGGGGCATTTTTGCATATAGCTGTAAGTTTAACAGTTAGAAAATATGTATGTCAGTTTTCCCTAACAATGTATTCCTAATTTCTTCAGGTAGGCAGTGATCCCTGATGCACAAGGTAGCCTTTTCTTGGACAACAATAAAAAACAAATCTGTGTATTACTCAGTTCGATAGCATTTGACAGCTAAATAATTTGCCTTCTGAGAGGATCATAGCTCCCATTAGAAATAATAAAATTTGTGTTAATGAGGAATAAACACTTGAGCAAAATGCTCTTTCATGGGAAGTGGCCTTTGTAGCTGTAGCACACTAGCCACACATACTCCCAAAAAGAGCTCTAACCTTATTTTGTTGCTCTGCTGAATGCCTTCAAAATACACATCTATGTTACTGTAATACAAGTGTTTTACATCCATACCATAATTGTACTCTGTCATTTTGAAGGATTTTGATACCCACCTCTTCTTTCCACTTTTCAGAAAAGCCATTATGGATCAAAGAACTTCTCATTCAAAAGGCATGCATGGAAAACAGGGATGCCTTTCTCTGGTGCAAAGTACCAGTGCTATATGGTGGGGCTTGTATATAAACACTGGAGTCTCTGGAAAGGAAAGCTGCTTCTACAGAGTAAATTAAAGGTGCACGAAAGACTACAGATTTCGTTCATACTGTTGGAGATCTGCAATTCAAATAAAGATAACGGTAGTTACACTGGCTGTAACAAACACCATCTAGCCCATGCTAATTCTTCAGCCCTGCCTAGGGGCTTTTCAGCACACTGTTGACTGGCCTGGGGCAAAATCATGTCAGATACAATTTTCACAAATTTAGCTTAGGGGTAATCATAACCCAGACCACAACCATTTCTGGATATAGCTTCATTTACTAATATCAATGTTAAGAGAAGGTCTTCATTAGGGAAACAACTTGGTTAAAAAAGGGTGCTCTCTAATCAATTTTTCAAGGTGATTGAATGTGGCCAGTGTGGAAGAGAGAAGCATATCAGACTCTTCACTGTGAAGGAATAATCTCAATAACATGCCCAGGCTCTCCTGATGACCACTCTGTAGGACAAAATGAAATTCCCAGAGGTCTAGCAGGAGGACATAATTAATCAGTTTGGTGTAGGTATTCATCCATAAATAAAGACACACTGACAACCAGACCAGTACAAGCTTTGGGATGTGACAAGTATAATGTAATACCTTTGAAGGACCATGAATATGAAATGACTCCTCTCCCTGCAGAAATTATTAAGCCGAGTCTGAAGTTGAGTGTATAACTCATACAGATGTGTTTGTAATCTTCATATATCATTTAAAACCAAATAATATTATGACACCAGGTTGCTTTCCTTAATATACATAAATCTAAGAATGATGTCCATATTCTCTTCCCCCTGAGGCACAGAAAAATTAGACATTCGACTGTGTTTCAGTTGCTGCCTGTCATAGCACCCAAGTACCTGAATTCGCATTAATTACAAGTCATCACATTTGTGTGCCTGTGAAACGGCACATTTACCCGACAGTGAAAGAAACACCAACCCAAACATCCTGTGAGCCAGGGAAGGCAATTCCTACAGGTTGGGGGTTTTTTTCCAAGTCTCTCTGTAGCAGATGAACGCAGTGGACTCTCCCCTGTTGTCAACTATTTGGGCACAGGGGAGAGCTAATCACACACAGGGAAAAGCAGAGGGAATAAAAGAATGTAGATAACTGTATTTCATGGAGATTTGGCCACAAAGAAGCCTTGAGTGCTCTGAATTCAATCACATCTTGAGTTCCCATCTGAAACAAAGAACAGCTTCATTTGCCCAGGCAGTGGTTATATCTGCCTTATTACCAAGGTGAATTTTATGAAAAGTTGCATAAAAGTTTATAAATACATCGTTGCCATATCAACATTAGCTCAATATGCTCAAAGATACTAAATACTCCACAGCAACATTAGTTTAAAATGAACAAAATTCTTGCAGCAAACATCCTGGGAAAAGTACTTTCACTGTCAGAGAGATTAGCACAGGCTGGGATAGGCAGATGCAAGCAGGTTAAAGTGAGGTACAAGGTGGCAAAAGAGCAGGTGAATCCTTTTAAGGGGGAACATGCAGAAGTGGCAACAGCAATGGGCAGAAAAAGACGTAACTTTCCTGTAATTCTGCCTGTGCCAGTTGCAGTAATTATATGGCAGAACGAACCTGCTAGCAGCAATGTTTGTTTTCTGTGCAACAGCCAGACTGTGGTATACATAATTAGCAAACAGATGGCTAGAGCCCCACAGGGACCATAGTTTGTGATGACTTCTGCACTTCATTGCTTGTGCCATAACATTCTTTTTAAATAGTACGTGTGCCAGGTCTGGGTAGTAGTTTAACAGATGTTTCATCTTGATCCAGGAGTGTTTCTCTGAGAGACAGGATGGAGATGTGCAGGAAGCTACAGATGTTCCAGTATGTGCAATCTTGTACAGGTGTATATATGCCTCTTTACTGCCAAGAATGCCAGGGATATATGGATTCAATGTGGGCATTCAAGAAGGAGGAGGTGTAGAAGACAGTGAGCTCAACTCTTCTCATAAGAGCCCAGTTGTCACGTGAAAGGGGGGAGAGACAGAAATACAAAGACTTCTAGTCACACTTGTATTAATATAAAGTTATTAGCTATAAGCATCCTCGGAACAATCAAAGCTTTATGAACTTAGCACTGCCTGTTGACTCTGGACTGAACACAGGCTCGAAAGATTTTTGACTTCTTTGTGAGGACTACCCTTAAGCTAGTGAGAACTTATTAGCAATAAGCACCTCCAGACAATCAGATCCTTATGTACCCAACACTGCCTACCAAACAGGGATAGCACACAGGTTGGAAGGGTTTCTGACCTCTGATATGAGACTACACTTAAGCCAGGGAGAACTTATAGCTATATAAGCNCTAGACACCCCCTCAATAACATAGGGCAATAAAATAACTTGCATACCACCTTCTCTGTAACACAAAGCTAAAGGAAAGAACAGAGCTGCTTCTCATCAACACACATGTTGAAAAAGAACTGCACACTGCAAAAGAACACAATAACTAATATAAAGTATATACTTAGTAAACAGCAAAGTGTAAAGTAAGTTACTGTTATTAGTATTAAAGTAGCAAAACACAGTTAGTAAAGAAGGTGCTTATAGAGTAAGAATCAAAGTAGCTGTAAGCATAAGATGTAAGATGGAATGTATAAAGTAATAAGCTTTGTAAGAGAGTAAAGTATAAGATATAAAGTATAGAAAGCACATGGTTTCTCTCCCCTACATTGTTCCAAGAGGTGGGAGGAGGTGGGACAAGCTGCTAGCAGTTACCCCCTCAGAGACGATGGCATTTCTCCCCCAATTTTGGCTTTTACTCCATCTCTTTTTATAACTTTTTTTCCCCTCTGGGTGGTTTGTGTGACTAAAGTCAATTCTTTAGGGGTGCTACAGATGCCTGAGGGGTAGCTCCTTGTGTAGTCATAGAAGATACTGCAAAAGAAAGCCATGTCATTTTTACAACACTCTATCCTTTGTTAATCTTATCAGTTTGAAAGCTCTTTGTCCTCTGCTGGGAGCATCCCTCTGGGGGGCTGAGGTGTTTCCCTCAACTCATCAAGCCTTATCAGGGCTATCACCCCACACCAATATTTTGTGTTTATCCTGTACAGTGAACTGACTGGTTTGGTCAGTTTTGGATACTAAACAATTTGGATTTGAGACATGAAAGCCAGATGCTGTTTTAGATGTTGGCAAGTTGAACAGGCATGGAGAGAAGGTGCATTAGTTACATGAGACCTCTTACAGAAATGTGAAATTTCCTCCATTAAAAGTATTACTAGTAACATCCTGTGTTTAGTATTATTTTGCTCATATTTCATTATCCCCTTTTAATCCAGTACAATTGTTCTCAAGAACAAGATGCACACACAATGAAATAGGTAAGAGTGAATTGGCAAAAGACAGTCAAGAGGCTTTGGTTATGCTTAGATACAATAACTGTGCAAAAATAAAGTTGTGGCCTCTCATTTAAACCTGCATCATGCATCAGTGTTAACCTGACCTGTGTGTATGTCACTATGTTCAGGCAGCTCAGCTGCCTTGTACACTTCACAGTCTGCTCTGACTCTCTGCTTTTCCTCACTAGTTTCTGGTGAAACATCCTGTTGTTTTCTCCTCTTTTCTTTCCAGCTGTATTTTACCTTGATCTCATTTATCTTGTGAAGTTTCATCTTTCTTCATGTTCTCCACATTGGCCAAATTTCTGAGGTATAACTGTCTCACCTTTTCCTTAAAATGAGTACACATAATCTCTGAGTGAGTTGCAGAAGTGGACAAACAATGCAAATTAACTGCAAATTGATAAGATTTAAATATTCTGAGTAAGACATAAAAATATGAGGTCATTCCCTTTTGAGGTCTTTCCTTCCAGCCTTGATATTTTTCTATTAATTTAGAGCAATTTTCTGATTTTAACAAACAATATCATATTATCTGCATCACCAGGAAATGTCTTACCTGACAAACCCCACTTCGACCCTGCTCTGTTCAATGTTTTCTCTATCTCACCCCCTCAGCCCAGCGCACACCTTGGTATGCTCAGTATTAATGTCTGAAAAGGAGCACCCCTCTGATTCTCAATCAAAGGCAGAGAGGCATTGACCACTTCTCCAGGCCAGAACATCCTCCCTACATCCCTCATTTTGTCATGTATATCCCTAATTTTTGTCGTGTATATCCCTAATTTTTGTCATGTATATCCCTCATTTTTGTCATGTATATCCCTCTTTCTAATGTCACATTCCCATTAGAGTTCCAACCCTTTCTCATGTCCCCACCCTCCATTTACTCAGCCATTCTCCCTCCTTCTCTCTCTCCCTCGCTGCCTCTCTATTTTGCTTAATATTCTTTGTCCTTCCCTGCTTCTTCTATCCTGGCTCTCTTTTAATTGTCACTAAATCATTCTCTTGATTTCCATTACAATTTTGTATCTAACAGGGAGGGACTTACATGCTTTAAAAACCTCTCTACTGGGTAGGCAATAAGTATTTCATGCAATGGGAGTTTCACAGATGGCAGACGTTCTGAACAAGTACTCTTAAGCTCTTTTTGCTCTACTTTTGATACCATCAAGTAAAGTTCCCCCTTTGGATGCACAAAAGCTGCACCTGAATCATTAAACAAGGCTGCATACAAACAACAAAGTCCAGCTCTCAGAAGAGAGAAAAGGAAGACAACCTCTTCTGTTTGGGTACTTAAAAATTAACCCACCCATTTTCCTGTCAGGTGCAATGTTACCATGGGCTGCAGTGGAGACTGAGTACAACCTAGTTTATTAAAATTGACTTTGAAANAAAAATCACAAGAAAATATGAAATGCTAATACTTTAAAATTAACCACTATCTAAATAATTTTTACTGAAAAAAGCCCACATTTTTCACCCAATAACCAGGATTTTTCTTCTCTTTTGAGCTACGTACTGCAGAAAATAATTCAGCTCTGTTATTCCAAGCATGAAGTAGAACAAACCATCTGAAATAGTTAATATAATTTAGTGCAAAGCAATTACATCTATTGCCATGAGAAGCACAATTTACTACCACAGGGCAGTGAAAAAGTCCAATATGTCATAGTAAAGAGCACTTTAAGCTGCACATAAATGAGACCTTCCTTACATCTCTGTATATTTCTTTTTGGAAAGGGGACTAGGGCTCAGGATTACACCTCCCCAGATGACTGCCTTGCCTGATGGGTTACCAAAGCTTGCACCTTCATCTGTGCTTACTCTCCCTCTCCAGCCTCATCCCCTCCATAGTGGCACAACCTCAGCAGAAGGACAAAAAGTGCAGCCATTCATAGCTGCCTCTTGAGATGAAGGAGACAACTGTGATGTTTTAAACCCAAGGGTTCAAGCCCATGCAAAGAGGAGGAGATGCTTAGAGTACAGAGCCCCCTGACCACTTGCCCTGTTCTCCTGTTCTGCCTGCCCTGCTGTTGCTTACAGGCTGGACACTGAATTAGACCTCTCAAGGGACTGCTGCACTTAGAACGCCACCCACAATGCAGGTACACATTTCTTCCTTAGGCCCAGGGCTAATTACCTGCTGTAATCATCAGGTAGTTAAATAATGATGTGACTCTGCTTTTCCCCACCTGGAACTACGTATTTTAACAGAAATGGCAGCTGCCATGTAATTTTGTGAGGAGACTGCATCCAAAAATGCACTAGATCATCAAGCCTTTCTGTCAACCAAGAAGCCTTCCTTCCTGCTGACCTCTGCCTACATGGAGCACATCAGCATACATGAGAATTTGAGGTATTAAGGATGTGTAAAGACTTTTTCTGTGATTGCTTTTTCAATATGTGCTTTCAGTTTAGTTGTCAAAGTCTCACTTCAGATACAGTTTTGTGATACTAGGATACATCTGGATTCAAAGGCTAAGAAGAGGGGTGACTGAAATGCTTTAACTACTTACAGGTTGTTTTTGATGACACTGTATTGGCATTACCTAAGATATTAAGCTCAGCTCCTTACAGGGACATTCTATTTTTCTTTTAGGTTTAAATTCAGGATTTATATTTTTCCTTCAGAATATATTCTCTTATTCTTGAAATACTTGAAATACTGTTATTTCCTCTGAGAAAAAATATTTCTACAATGAACAGTCCCTACCAGTGGATTAACAGTATGAATATCACATATAGTCGTAAATGTGTTTTCTTCTTAGAAGCTAGATATACTAGAAGACTTTAAAAAAAGAAAAAACCCCAATATTTTCATAAAACTTTTCTGAACTCTTTTCTCCCAAACATTTGCCCAGTAGAGATGACTTGGTCCCACTGTGCCACACTTTTACTCTATTAGCAAAGGAAGGAAAAAGTCCAGAAGAATCTCAGATTCAAAATCTGAATTATGCCCAGTTTTGAAGACTGCAGACACTTTGCTGTTTAGTACCTTTCAGTTCAGGATTTCAGCACTGATCTCTCAGTGAAACAAAAGTATACAAAGGTCATTATACCTTCCAGTAAATTTCAAATGTCTGCATTCAAACCATGGAAAATGCAAGTGCTTCCAATTCCTTACTCCAGATTATAGACCAAGGCTAGACCCTGACTCTATCTTGTCTGCCTAAGACTGAAAACGCTTGTTATGTATCCCTCTCTCCATACCTTAATTTCCATGGCCAAAATTAGTCTTGATGACTGAAGGAAGATGCTGTGGTCAGGTCCTCTTGCTGGTTGATTGTGAAAAGGACTGTGGGCTGATCGTGGATCACACCTCAACTTCCTCATAGCAACTAGATCAAGCCAACAATGATTTATTGAACGAAAGGGAAAAAGTGACTAAGACCTTTACTGTTCTAATTGAAATTGATTTTAAAAAGAAACCCACCAAAATCACTGATGATAAAATATAAAACTCAAATAGCTGCTATCAAATCCCTTATATTTATTTCATTAATGAGAAAAAACCACCATTGGGCAATAAATTATTTATTTAAAAACATCTATACAAAATAACACTTTTTTAGATATACACTTTTACATTTTTAAAGTGCATTTCTTCATTGCAACAATATTCAATTTGTTAATTTACACTGTACATTCATAATTTATAAAAAAAATAATTGGTGAATATTTTTCTAGCTGGATGCTAATAAGAGTGACAGGGAGCACATATTCCATTATAGAAATCACTTTTGAAGTGTGTACATATTCAAACTATTCATATCCAGATTTAAAGACAACACTGTGACAATAGCAAGAGTATCACTAGAAAGTGGAATTACAGTATACTGTACGATAATAGATTCTTGTTATAAAAGGTTATTGAAAAGTGCAAAATATATACACTCTGCCTTTATATTACTTCCTATCTTAATTATTACTATTCATTAAGTTTCTTTCTGACTTCCTGAAGTCAACAGATAAAATTACAGTAGTTTTACACTATGCAAATCTACAATCATGCACATGTTGCAAGGCTGCATTTCTGATTAAAAAATTTTAAAAAAAGAACAAAAGCAAAGCTACACACAAAACCCCCTACATTTCAGATGTCTTTTTTTTACTTAGCTGAAAAACATAAAAGATGTAATAAAATACGTAATAAATACCATTTAGATGTGAAACACTTTGAGTATAAAAGCGTTTGTTTTGTTTTGTTTGTTCATTACAGGATTACCTGTAAGTAGTTCCCTATACTAAGATAATCATACATATGGCCTCATTTTGTTGCATGGTATTTTGGCCCTCAGTACAACCTTTGTCCAAAACAGAAAGAAACCTACAACATGCAAAATCCCAAAGAACTTCAACAAACATTTAATTGCCACATGGCCAAGATGAACAACATTCAGACAGTCTCTATGTATAGAATTATGGTACCTACTTATGTCTGACTCTATTATGAACTGCTGAACTAATGCATTTTTAGGACAGAGGTAGTGAAGGGTCAGGAAACATTTATTAAAATATAGTTATTGGCTGCAATAGAGTATACTAATCCAAATGTTTTTCTTCTCAAAAAAAGAAATTCTGAGTTTATGTAGTTTAAAGTTTTAAAACTGAAATTCTTATGCTAATTACTTGCTGTAGATCATTTGATTTTCTTTCCTGTGCCAGGTACTTCAATATACTTTCAAAACCTATATCAATTATTGAAGAAAAGATGATCCTTCCTTTTCAATAAAGAAAGATTTACATGGTATAAATAAGAACAAATGGCGAGTAGAGGGGAAAACCTGAGTATTAATGTTATCACTGATGATTTAAACCTAGAGACCTGAGTTCTTACGGAATTCTGCCAATACCCACTGACTTTCAAAGGCATGTCTGGAAGTGGCTGAAAACATCTCCTATAAAGTATCCACATATCTTTTTCTGCTTTGGGTGAAAATAAAAAGACACTAAAAAGAAAATCTGAAATCTACACCTTTCTTCAATGAACAACAGCATGCAGGAATCAGCCTTATGCTGCATTGTAGGTTACTGATCACAATGTGAACTAACTCTAGGCATCACTGTCAGTGTAACACATATACTGGAGAAAAGCATTAATTTCATTAAAAGTCACTGCACTTCACCTCCATAATATATTTTTGCTAATTTTAAGCTGAAGTGGCAATTGCTTTTTACTTTGCAAACAAGATTGCATGATGGATGGGAAGAAATGCAATGGCTGTGTACTTCAAACTTATCATTTTGGGACGGAAATTATTACATATGTAGGGACTAGGTCAGCCACTAATGGTGCTTGTCACCCACAGTGGAAAAACTGTGGTGTTTAAGATAGGAATTACTGGAAATATTGATATAAAACTACACATGGGAATGCTATTAAGACAAATTTCAAGGATACATAACAACTAGTTTTCTCAAACAAGAAGTCAAGTAGCTTTCCCTTCTTTTCACTTACCACTTGCACAAAGAATAATGACTTGTCTCCATTTTACTACGGCTAAGTGGAACCTGAGAACATTCTGAGAAATTTAATTCCCCTTAATTTGAAATCATGAATGATTTATGGAATATTATCTTTACCAACCTAACCCATTAATCATGTTTCTCTTGAAACAGGACTAGTGCTTGACTAATATACTACAAAATATGTCAAAATATTTTACTTCATAGGACCCCAATCTTATTGCATATTTTTTTCCTTTATTTCCCAGTGGATATGTAGAATTTTGAATAACTGACATCTTGTATTCTCAATATAGTTAGCGATCAGAAAGTGCCAAATGGGTCTAAACTCCTATCTCAACCTGTCTGTGAGAGATATAAGAACTCCCAAGTATGGGTTGGAAATAAGAAATTTTGGTTAAATTGATTAACAGAACATACACATTTGATTTGCAGAGGCACTAGATGAGACATGAA
>VWZD01008535.1:110049-145397 GCA_013396695.1 Sakesphorus luctuosus
CGCAAGGATGCTGGTATAGGTGAAAAAATGCAGTAAATGGCAGAAATATGTTGAGTGAACAGGAACCTGCTGTGGGAATAGTGAACACAAAGGTATGAGCTGAGAAAATTTTCAGTGACCAGAAGTGATCTGACCTCCTGGAGAATGGAATTTCATTCTCTGAGAAAATGTTTATAATGCCCCACAAAAGGGACGAATAACATCATAATCTGGGGAACAGGTCGAGGAGTTATACATTTACACACTTCAAAAAGAGATACAGAAAGTACTTACATTTGCAAAATCACTCACTAGCACAAAAGGGAAAAAAACCCAAAACACCCTAAAAGCCAAGATTTCACCTGGACCACTTAGGGCCACTGTTCCATAACAATTGAACAGTATTTCTTCTCATGCTGTGCAAGGAATTGTTGAATAATTCTCCTTTCCTGCTCTTCATGTTTTTAACCGTGTACACTGCCTACTCTAGTCTGTGTAACAGCTTCTCAGGACTAAGCATATTCCCAAGCATCTGTTTCCACGCTGTTCCAGTGGAGCTCATTAGTTTTCTTGCCTTTTTTTTTTCTTCTGTTCACATCCCAAGTTTTTCATTTGAGAGAGTGCTTTAGCAGTTTAAATATTTTTTCCACCACTGAATTAATATTTAAAATTACTCCTAAGCATCAGTGGTCTAACTAACTGTTTATTGAGCAGAGCATGCATGCAGTCCTGCCCTTTATTTCAAACACTGCACACAGCTATAGCATCAAGCAAACGATCCAACAGCAATAAGTAGGCCATGTATAAAAGGTGGTTAGAAGTACTTATATGCACTTACATGCAGAGCTTTGTGTTCTAAAGTCAATAGCCTTGTGAATGCAGTTATATCATTTACAAGATGGATTATACATGCTTTGTTTTCCTGATCACATATTGTATCACACCTATTGCTTTCTCACAAAAAAAAATTATGTAAATACAAATTGTTTGAAACTAAATGACAAGTCATTTCAGTAGACTCGTCTCTTATAATATACTTTAAATTAACTCATTGTTGCCCGTAAAAGCTGAAAGAAGAGACAACTGCACAAAAGCTAGGCAGTGAATCAACCCAACTCTAAGTCTTTGTTGTTGGCAGGTACCATTTTCAAGGTGTTGGAAACAGTGGTGGGTGATGTGGTCATCATGGTGATCTACAAGCTGAGGAACCACAGCTAAAATTATGGAGTAAATATGGAACTAAGATGATCAGGGATCACAAAGAGAAAGAGGAGATTCAGACACCTCTCATTTTCACTACTTCCTGACAGTGAATTTGCACCTGCCCTGATGTGCAACATGGGGATTTTAATGAAAAGAGGGCATGTCTCCATTCCTGACTGGTCACCCCTTAAGCTCTGCTGTTATTAAAATAGAAGAACTTGGAAACATCTTTTTAATCTAGGGCCTGGTTCTGAAATGAAGTGTGGTGTCAGGAAAACTGACAGGCTGAGAATTCCCCAAATGCTGGACCCCGGAGCCTCAAGTCTCTGCCGTCTGGACTTGACCAGATTGATTGCTGGTTGGGAGGAATTGCCAGATGCACAACAGTTGTGCTGTGATGCACAGAAATCTACTTTGTTAATCCATCCCAGTAACTACTCTCCCAAATTCAGCTTATTTTTCATGTTGAGGGTATCAGAAAAACTTTTGTTTGTGGAGGCAAATCAGTTCAACCAGGAAAAAAAGGCAACAACAAAAGTTTAGACAACTAAAGCAAAGTAGAAGAAAAAAATCAAAGTAATAGATGTTTCCCTTTTAAGATTCATCCTCCTTTTCCTTGTAAGAGTTGACAATCACATTTTTGTTTCACCCTGTGCGTATAGAAGACAGGCTGAAGCCACACTTGCTTGCTAGCATTTTTAACCTGTTTGTAACCCCATTTGACTAACTCATGGAGGCTTGGGGGAATGTAGAAAAGACTAAAAAACTGTGATAAGTGAAAATGGGTGCTTTTCCCCCTTAAAGACAGCTTTTCATAGAACTATAGAAATAATTTGAGTTGTAAAAAATATTACCCAATTTTGTTTCAATTTTGATTCAAGGAAGGAAAGCATTTTTCTTCTGGGTCTAAAGATAAAATTGTTCCTCACTCTTAAAAATCTGAGACAAAAGGCATATAATAAATGGTGGATCTTTTCTTTCTGATTTAGCAGCATAGGGAATGTACAAGTTGCAGTACTTCCAGGAGTAAGTGGCTGTGGCTCTGGAGTCAGGCATGCATTTAAAAACAGAAACATGAAGCAATGATGCAGCTGAAAAGTCAGATCCTCTGTATGACCGCTCACATTTGAAAATGTGACAGTATTACAATTTAAAGTATCACTTTCCTACACTGCATAGCTATGTTGCCATTAGTACAAAATAAATTGCTTAGTTTGATATTATTAGAAATTATTAGAATTTAAAACATCAAGATGGATTTTATTAGACTTTTCAAGTTCATCAAGTGCTTTTCTTCTAGTCATAATGCAATTACATACTTGCTGTCATCACACTAAAATATTTTGCAGAAAATTTCCTACATTTTTCATTTAATTTCAAGCCTATCACTGAAGCGCACTTCTAGTGGGGCTAATCTATTTGACCTGAAAAGTCAAAGGATAGGTTTGCAGATAGGCAACCATAGGTAATCAAGGTATTACAGCTTAATGATGACTTCCACTCATCAGCTGAGGCACAGGAATCATCTATACACATACTCCCAGCTGGCTGGAGTTATTAACTAACTGTAAACAACTGTGAAGGTCTAGGAATTCAAAGTGAGTGCCTGAAGTGAGTAGATGGTTACACACTTACAAATACTACTAGAAAAGTTAAATCTATTTCCCACAGCAAGATCTGTTCATAGCAAGGGGGAAGCTGATTTATGGAACTGTCTTTCTCCAGCTGCCTGTGAAGGAACCCCTGAGGACATTTAACAGCTTAGATTGTCACTGTTCCAGATTCTTACTAATTAGAGTTCACAGAGGAACTACTGTTTTATCCATACCTAAGGAAGGTCTTGCTTGACCAACCCGATCTCCTCCTATGACAAAGTGACTCAGTTTATGAGGAAAAGACTGTGGATATTACGTAGCTTTCAGTAAAGAGTTTGGCACCATCTCCCACAGCATCCTCCTAAAAAAACTGGCAGCATGCAGCTTGGATGGGTGAACTCTTCGATGGGTAAAAAACTGGCTGGATGGCTGGGCCCAGAGAGTTATGGTGAATGGAGCTAAATCCAGTTGGCAGCTGGTTGCTAGTGGTGTCCTGTTTAACAGTATTGATGATCTGAACATGGGGATTGGGTGAACCTTCAGCAAATTTGCAGACAACACCACAATGGGTGGGAATGTTTATCCACTGAAAGATAGGAAGGCTCTGCAGAGACATCGTAACAGACTCAACCAATGGGCTGAGAACAACTGCAAGGGATTCAGTAAGGTGAAGTGCTGGGTTCTGCACTTCAGTCACAACAATCCCATGCAGTGCTACTGGCTGGGGAGTAGTGGCTGGAAAGCTGTTCAGCAGTAAAGGACCTGGCAGTGCTGGTTGATTGATAGGCAGCCAAACATGAGCCAGCAGTGTGCCCAGGTGGCCAAGAAAGTCAATGGCATCCAGGCCCGTATCAAGAATAGTGTAACCAGCAGGACTAAGGAAATGATTTTCACCCTGTGCTCAGCATTGGTGAGGCCACACCTTGAGTACTGCATTCAGGTTTGGGCCTCTGTCTGTAAAAAGGACATTGAGGTGCTGCAGCATGTCCAGTGAAGGGCAACAAGGCTGGTGGAAGGTCTGGAAAACATGTCTTCTGAGGAATAGCTGAGGGAGCTGGGTTTGTTTAGTCTCAAGAAAAGGAAGCTCAGTGGGGATCTCATTGCTCTCTGCAACTGTCTGAAAGGAGGTTGTAAGTGGGGTGGGGCTGGTCTCTTCTACTCTGCCTGCAGTGAGAGGACAAGAGGAAATGGCCTTAAACTGAGATAGGGAAGATTCAGATTAGACATTAGAAAAAAATATTTCACTGTTAGGGTGCTCAGGCATTGGAATAGGGAGGAGGTGGACTCACCATCTCTGGAGGTGTTAAAGAGGCATCTGGATCTCATGCTGGGTGATGTGGTTTAGGGCTTACACAGGCAGTGCTCGGTAAACAGTTGGACTGGATGATCTTGAAGACTTCTTCCAAACTTGATGATTCTATGATTTTACGATTCTACCTTACCGTAGTCAATAGCTACATATCCTTTTTGTGGGTGTTTAAAAGACATCAACTGCTTGTTCTTTAGCTGGAGATTGTTCTCTGATGGAAAATCCTGCAGGCAGTCTGCAGACATATTGCAAATGGTACACAGTGAATGGTGCTGGGTTATACTGTCAGATGCTAGATTTCAGCTTTTAGACCTCTGGTATACGGTGCTTGAAAATGGTGGAGAGAAGAGATCTGTTTGCACTAAAAATTTTTTGAGGAGTTAAATCACTCTGGGAAATTCCTTCCTGTATATTTGATACTGGTCCCTGGCTTTTCTATGGTGGTGCCAAACTTTGACACAAATTGGTCGTTTTTATGTTCATATGGTTTGGGAAATATCTTAATGTAAAAAAACCCCCACACATACTTGATACCAAGATATTTCCTCTTTCCTATGCTATAGAAATGTTCTTAGTGTTTGCAATGTTTAATGAAACACTCATTACATCAGTTTCAATTTTATTTGGAGTTCAAATAATTAAAGTAGCTCTGCACACAGTTCTGGCAATTTCCAGGCTCTGGTGTCGAAGAATGGCGAACACTGACCTGCCTTATGTACATACTTGTGGAGTTATTTCATACAGTTTGAACTCTTAACTTTTGGTTTTTAAGGGGACATTTTCATGCCACAAAGACATAATTCTGGGTGTGCTTTGAATGTCAAAATTAAAAAGGAATGTGACCATAAGAATAGGATGGAGCGCACAACTAAAAAATTCAAATTGTAACTTTCTTACTTTTAGTTAAAAAAAAAGAAAAGAAAAAAGAAGAAAAAATAACATCAATGAAGCAAATTGTTGGAGAACAACTAGAGATTTTTCAGGCAATTGAATTTTTTCAGACCAAGAGATTAGAATTCAAGTGTAAAAGAAAGAAATTTGATTGATTTTTTTGAAGACCTATGACAAATAAACACAACGTATAATCTTTCAGAAAAATGACCCTTAAATAATGAAAATGATATGATAAATCTAAGGGGTTTTTATATCACAGATTAAGATGCACCAACAAAATAGAAGAAATCGATATAGCATACATTAGGCAAAACCAGGACCCACTATTAAACACAATTTAATATATAGGCACTTACAACCTGTTGGGAAAGTAGTGTAGCTGTGGATGGTAAAGAACATACTGTGCTTATTAAAAAGTATATTGAAAATAATTTTTTAAAAATAACACCTATACTTTGCCTACTTACCTGTATTATTACCAAACAAAATCTCAGTCATGTCAAACTAAGAGAACATTTTCTTTGAAGGTAGGGGAGCTAAGCATTTCTGACTGCAAAGAATCACTTGATGATTGGCAAAGCCAATAAAGAAAAAACCCCAGAAAGCCTGGGTAAAATCATAATTGATCATGGCATATAAATGGATTTACTACTAAAAAAAAGGCATTTATTTTTGAGGGCTATATACTAATTGGCATGGCAAAAGATGTACTGCACTGCTGAGCCTACAAGAACATACCAGACAAGACTGAAGTTTGATGCAAGTTTTTCCAAGAAGAAAATCAGTAAAAGTTCTTAAAGTAGGGAAATCTTGTTTACATCCTTTTCATATGAGCATTCTGAAACTGTTTTTTGGGGGTAATTTGCTGATTGCAATTGCAGGTCTTTCTCCACAGGATATAAAACAGTGTGTGAGAAACTTATTAAGAGATTAAAAGGAAATGAAAAAAATACTGAGGGAATGGAAATGGTTAGAGTGACAAAAAAGGCATTAGAAGCTCTTAGCTTTATACAATTAGGATGACAAGTATTGTAATGAAATAAAAGAATGTTAAGAGTATTTTGAGATCTTAGTAAAACTCTAAAAAAAATTGCAAAGGAAAAAAACAAGCAAATAAACTCACAGAGACTATTAGCAGGACTGGGAAGAAAAGAAAGATTGGGAACTCTGTGTAAGTGACTGGGAACTCAATCTGGTGATGTCATAAATGCATTCTCACTTAAATTATGGAGTGAATTAACTGAAACTCTTCAGTGCCTTCATCTAAAGGAAGGTGCAGGGCAAATAAAATATGTTTTATTATAAATCTAATCACTTTTCCTTTCATTCTGCTATGAATAACCTGGTGATTAGGAGAAATGAATCTCTAATAATACTAAAAGTGCTGATAAAAACATAACTGACTACCACAAAGAACTGAGACCCAGAAATGTATTTGACATTCAAACCTGCAGCTGTTTGGCTGGTTACTGTTCCCTACTTGACTCTGCATACATTTCCCCATCTGAGTTCTGTGAAAGTACCAATGTATCTCAAAAACCATGACGCAATATGTGCCAGTAAGTTCTGGGGCTTTTGTGGAAGCCACTGTGCTTTTTATAGTGGGCAAAACTACTACCACTACTCCAAAAATTCTTCCTAGTATTGACTAGAGTCAGAGTGCAAGACAAATGCAAAACATAACAATTCTCTAAGTCTCAGTGTGAAACATTTAAGAAATATTTTTTTCTAGTTTTGTCCAAAAATAATCTGACTAAACACACTAGCTCAGTAAAGGATTTCTACTTTAAAACACAGGGAAAGTTTTATCCCTAAAACTAATTAAATATTCATATTCACTCAGCCCGGGAATACTTGTCTGTCTTCTGTGGAAAAAGAAAACAGTGAGCTAATTATGTGTTCTGCTTATGGATGTTGTAGGGCAGTAATTTAGCTTGGTTCTGAATGTTAATTGAACAAAGTGCTTAAAGACACAGTAGAATGTCTCTAATAATTTTTTTATGAGTAGCATAATGTTCCAAAATTCAGTGCATCCCCTGGAACATAGATCTCATCCATGAATTTGTACAGTTTCTACTGCCTCATTTGATAAATATTTTCTACTAAGCAATAGGTAATAACTACTAGCTGGAAAAAAAACAGGCTAAGGCTTTTTCTTCCCTCCCCTTTGCCTGTTAAAGGGGATGACAAAGTTCTGTTTGAAACCTGACTCACTTCAGGATTGTTTTATTTTATTCTCATAATCCTGCAACATTTCTCATGATTGCTACTTTTTATTGTATTGGTGTATATATATCTGACATTAATGCCATCTATAGAAAACTGAACTGTCAAATAAACTATGTGGTAGTACAGGAAAATCTAGGCTTGTCAGTGGAGGAAGATGTCTTCTCAGAATGTGATTCAATCCACTGGTTCTAGGCATTAATTGCACGAGGGAGCAAAGGACTCCCTGAAACTGCTGATCTCTTTTCACCAGTATAGAGTTGAGACTAGATGATTAACACAGGCTGGACACCTAATTTCTACCTTAATTCATTAAGAAGCATAGAGTATGGCATTTCCATCATAGTTAAGAATTTAGAAACATTTAAAAATGTAGCAGCTGCTTAGACTAGAAATATAACAGAAATAATGTTCCAAGAATAATTTGTAACCACAAAATAAAAATAAAGTTCTTCTTACATTTAACTTTCTTTCACTGATTGGTAGTCTCACAATCCTAGACATCTATGCAGCTGAAATGGTTCTGCCACTCACAGCTCCTGATGTGTAGACTGGCACAATAAATCATCCTTTTGCACTGGAAAAAATTCTGTGACACATTTAAACTAGAGGTCGGAATACCTGCATAACTGCAAACTGTACAGGGCACCATGGGAGCTATTCCAAATAAAAGATTACAATTTTAGGCCCAAATAGTTTTGAATTTGATTCCTTACTGAAAAGTCAGCAGTTTTTTCAGCAGGAGTAAATCCTTTAACTGACAATGTAGGCAGCTCTGCACCAAGGGAATATTAGAAAAGAAAAACATTTTTATTCCNTCATCAAAATATATTACTTGACAATTTTTCTGGTTGAACCAGGTTTAAAACAGATCTTCATTTTCATCTTACATGCCACACAAATCCCTTTGGCACTTCTTAATAAATTTACTACAAATTCCTTTAGTTCACATAAAATAATTGCTTCTGTACATGTTTCAACACAAAAGTACCTAAACATTTTTGAAGCATAGGTTAAGAAACAAAATACAGGAGTGCATCATATATTTTACATTTTTTCTTTGCAATCTTTTCCTATTAGGCATCCATAACTCGATGAATAGCAATTCAAAGTAATAGAACTACATTAAAAGATGAATTTTGAAGAGTGACAGGTGCTTTTAGCTGACATACCTAAGTCAAGGAGGTTTTGAAGATTGCACAATCTGTCCATCTGTCCATCCCTCCCCTGCTTCCATTTTTGTGCTGCTTAATCCCATTTCCCATGAATTATAAATAGGGACAGAAATCACCACATTGCCTCTCATGAGAGCATGGAGGAATGCGCCTACTTCCTAACATTAACCCTCTCTGCCCTCAAAAACTTACTGGAAGACACACAAAACCCATATGAAATGAAAAATCAACCAGAGCAATAAACAAAAAGCAGAAAAATTTCATTGCCTTATACACACCTCACTTTGAACACTGTGATAGAGGAGATACTCAGGAAGTGTTATAAAATATTGACAGTAGAAGCATTTATGGAGATGTACATAAAAAGAAATTCAGGAGTTTTTACATGCTGCTTATGCCATTACAAAGATCAGACTACATATTAAAAGTCTGGTGGGAAAGGCATTCCTTTTCTGAAGTTATGAATTAATATAGTTCAGATATAAGTCAGGATTTGAGATTTATGGTTGCAAAGTTTGTCAGAGCTAAGCCCTACTGCCCCAGAAAATTATTATTTAAGCTTCAGGTCTACTGGCTCAAGGGTGGGAATCACTTTCAAATACTTTCTCTAAGATCCTAAGATCCTAAGCTTAGAAGAATTCAGTCAGATTTCTACAACTTGAGCTTTGGATCAGCACAGCCTCAATATTACAATTCTGTGCTTTATGATTAGAGGGGAAAAATATCAAATAATATAGGTCAGATTAAGTCAGTGAGACTTTCTGGCAACATCTAAATTTATAATTAAAATTGTCAGGGTCTGTTTCTATCCTTGAGGCCATCTGGTAGAGCCTGGCCACATCCCTTCTATTAAATGCTCTGGTGTTTTCAACAGGCTAGCACAACGAAGCCATGCACTGAGAACAGAGGTGAGCTGACTTTAGCTGGATTGTGCACAGGATTTTTTCTGCAGATTTTAATCACTGTAGAACAAAAAATGCATGAAATTATTTTAACAAATCATCAGTATAATTCAAATCCGGTGCCTAAGTCCATGCTGTACTACCGCTTAATTTATAAATCACAGATAATTTGTAAGTCACTTCCTCTGATTTAAATCAATGGTATTACTCATTTGCTCTAAATTATGTTTGTAAAGGGGATTATTTTTAGCCATTTAACCAAGTTTTGAGTTTAAATAAAGGCATAAAGATAACTTGGACTTACAGAGGTTATTCTCTTTTTACTAATTTCTGATCACAAGGGGGCTGTCTTGATTTTGTGATGGTGCCCAATTTTATAACTCTTTGTTTGAGTGATTCTTTTCCCAGCCTGATGTTTAAGGTGCTGCTGTAGCAAATGCCTGTCCCCTCCTATGCCTTATTCAATTCTGGTATCCCTTTGTTTCCCTAGAAAAAATAAAGTAAACCTGTACACAAATAGACAATGAAGTAGTAAGAATAAAGCTTAGTATATAACCGGTATGCAACAAAGCATATTAAAATTTGTGTAGTTCTGATTAGCAATCAAATATTTGACATTCCAGCTGCCCAGTCACCATAAAGCAACTGTCCTCTGCCTCAGCATGTGATTCCTGAAGGGTGACTGTGGAAGGGACCTAGCCAGTAGCAGATCTATTTACCATTCCTGAATCCTATTATTCTTCTACTTTGACATCTTTAGTGAGCTGAAAAGTGGTGCAAATATTCAAAAGTTCAACAGGAAAAACATATGCATGTTACATGATGCACACTCTGAAGGCAATGACAAAATGATATGCTTTACTTGACAAATGAACATAAGCAACAACCAAATTGGAAAGGCAACATTTTCACATATGAAGTCTTTGACAAAGAAATGTAAGGTACTGTGCAAATCCTACACAGCCTATGTAACAGCTGAGCAACCAGCACACCATCAACTTTTCCCAGGCTCTGGCAGCTTGCTCAGAAGACTGGCCTTTGGTCCCTGCCTTGAGAATGTTGCAGAATGTGAAAGGAAGGAAAAGGCAAATGAGTGACTAAAGATCTGCAGGTTCCTCATTAGAAATATGTTTCAAGAATTATTTCTAAAATACAACACTAAAATTTGGAGGGTGAAATGATAAGAATTTTTCTCTTGTATACCTTGAGATCGATTTGGACATCAGAAGAAAACTACTGTCCTAGAAAAACAGTAGCAAACATAGCTCATTAAAAGACTAAAAGAATTTAGAAATTTCATGACACAACTAAATTACCAAAAGATTATGTAATAAACTAAGATAATTTATTTTAAGTTTTTATTAAAGTATTTAGGAAGAAATGTTTGTAATCATATGATTCTTAAAGCAAGCTAGAGGTCTGACTGTGGCATAAGCTCAGTATTAGCTGGTACAGTTTTCTACTGTAATTACCATGTTAGTGTTGAACTTTGTCTATGAGAAAGCATCAGAAAAACAAAATTGAAGGACTACCATAATTCTTCATCCTATGGATGCTCTGACATTTATTATTGTTCATGCTAATAACTGAGAATTAATTGTAAGAAAGATATTCTAATGTTAATAATTTAATGAATGTTAAAACCCCAGTAAATACAACAAGCAGAAAATAATATAGAAAGCTGGGAATTAAATGAAACATTTTGAATAAATGCATGTTTGAGAAATAAAATTTTTTGAATTTTTTTTGAAAACCTTTTCTATAAAATTGAGATTATTTATGTAAAAATACCATAATGAATATAAATATTTATTTAAAATTATTAAAAATATTTCCTCACTCTAGTTAAATATTGTTTTAACAGGAGTTACCATTCCTCCTTGGAAACAACATCAGAACACTAAAAAACACTAAAATTGCAGAGTCCTTCTTGTTCAAATTGATTTCTCTATGGATAACACTTAGAAATGAGCAATCCTCCTGTGAAGATCATATCCCTTGCATTAGGCATTTTATTTGTGCCTAAGCTTTAGATGGACAGATAAGCATCCATTCAAAGTCAGTGCCTAAGGCTCCACCGCAGTCTGCCAAGAACAGCTTAGGACCTGAAGGGGAGAATTTAGGTGACTGAACTTAAGCACTGAATTTATGTAAAAACACTTCTCAACTGAAAGCTTTAAAAGGCAACTACCTCTTTACCTTAGGATAGTTTAGGGTTTTACTTTAGCAGGACATTTTATGAGACACATAACATTTAGGGAGGACCTTGATGAATTCATTCCTTATCCATTTGATCTACTTAGGATATTATACTTGTTTTATTGTTTTATTTTCTTTAAAAAAATGTAACTGACTGATGCTGCCTCGAATCTACATGTGAGAACAACTCAGACTTCTTTCACAGAAACCTACAATATTTAGTATTACTTACAGGGAATATGCCCTTAGATTAAAATATCTTCCTTTTATATAATTATTCAAAAGCAAGAAGAATTATCTGTGCATATAGGAAGATTATTTAAGACGGAGGGTTAGGAATATGTTGAAAGTAAAACACTATTATTTCCTTAGCAAGGACAAAATCCACTTTGTTTGCATTTAAGTCAAGGTTAGAGCTGTAGGAAAGAAAAGGTAGATGGCTCAGAAATATCTACGTTTTGTTACTTTCATCCTATACTGGAAACATCTTTCTCCAAAACAAACAGTTTATTAAAGAATCTGTTCCCAAGCATACAGAGTGTCACGCCAAAAGATAGCATCAAGGCATCTATGAATGAAAAAATGGTCATGGAACCTTCATTAATAGATAAGAAAACCATATGGCAAGTTTTCTAAAACTGAGTGCCTATGGTCAGGCTTCTTAGTTGAGTCTAAAGCTCTTCACAGTTGAACTACCGTGGTACTGAATTGAGCACATACAAGTACATACCTTGTGCATACACTGGGACTACTTAATGTGCTTAGAGCCAAGCATGTGCTTAAGTATTTTCCTAGATCTGAAAAAGTGCATTTAGTGTTTTGCCTCAAAAGAACCCAACTGTGGAACTGTAATTTTCAAACATATAGAAACAAGATAAAAGTTCAATTCCTTCAATGTCTTCAATAATTGCTTCTTTTCTACAGTGAAGACTGTAGTAATTGTCTCTGTGCCCAGCCCTTTTCAAACGAGACTTAGAGGCCAAATTTTGGACACACACTTTTCAAATATTACTTATTACTCCACATTTGTATCTAATAAGGGGGGGTATGTACAACCATGAGAGTAAAAATCAGAATGACACTACAAATATTACTGCATGAATATTCACTTAGAATTTTACATTAATGCTAAAGATGATAAACTGATTCAGTTTGACTTAGGATTTGTTAACTCATAGATTGAAAATATCAGATAGTGAAAATTCTTAACATTCCAGATAACACAACTATAGGCTTCTTATAAAATCACAAAGTTGCAATATTGTGAATGAAATAACTACTTTCTTTAAGAAAATAATTTATTTTCCATAGTCACAACATATAATCTAGTATCAGTTACTGTACATATATTTTCTTGCAACACTCTGACTGTCTATGAATACTGGATCCACAGATGCCACTTTTGCTGCTATAAAGGAGTGAATACAGTGTAAAACTGCTGTCAGATCCTGAAATTCAAGTTCCTGAAAGAAGAAGTAAGAGAAAAAAGAGAAGAGAATATATTAATTCCTATTCAGGTTTATAAACATTTTACATGAATACAGAACAGACTAGTCAGCAAAAAACAATAGACTTAACATGAAAATCGAATATTTATGGGGAGCTGTAAACGTAAAACCATTAAGAATAAAAGCTAAACATATCCATACCCTGTTCACTTGCAGAGCTGCATGTCAATTTAGTTTTCACTTTGTGCTATTTTGTTTACATTTTACTCAGCTTGGACAATGAAAACAGTCTACTTGCAAGAACATTCAAATAACGCGACATAGAATCATATAGTTTCAAAAAGACCTTTAAGATCATTGAGTCCAACCATCCACCCAGCACTGCCAAGTCCAACACTAAACCATATCCCTAAGTACCATATCTATGCGTCTTTTCAATACCTCCAGGGCTGATGACTCAAACACTCAGTCACAACCTGTTCCAAAGCTTGACAACCCTTTTGGTGAAGACATTTTCTCTAATATCCAATCTAAACTTCCTGTGGCACAACTTGAGGCTGTTTCCTTTCATGCTATCACTTGTAACCTGTTTCAGGTAGTTGCAGAGCATGATAAGATTTTCCCTGAGCCTCCTTTTCTCCAGGCTAAACAATACCAGCTCCCTCAGTTCCTCCTCACCAGACTTGTGCTTCAGACCCTTCACCAGCTCTGCTGCCCTTCTCTGGACACTCTCCAGCACCTCAATGTCTTCCTTGTAGAGTGAGGGGCCCAAAAATGAAAACAGGATTTGAGCTGTGGCCTCACCAGTGCCAAGTACAGTGGGACAATCACTTCCCTAGTCCTTCTGGACACACTATTTCTGATACAGGCCAGGATGCCACTACCCTTCTTGTCCACCTGGGCACACAGCTGGCTAATGTTCAGCTGCTGTTGACCAGGACTCCCAGGTTCTTTTCCACCAGGCAGTTTTCCAGCCACTTTGCCCCAGGCCTGTAGGGCTGCATGGGGTTGTTCTGATCCAAGTGTAGGACCTGGCATGTCGCCTTGTTGAACATTAGTAAAGTATTTGACAAGTTAAGGCTGTTTGGGGATGATGCAGTATCAAGTCAGAGCTGGGAAGAATGAAGAGAACACATACTTTGTCATTCTCTAGAGGAGAGATGTGAGGCCAGAGGCAGGGTGGAAGATAAGGTAAAGTCACACCCTACTTTGCAGAGAGAAATATGGCTAGCTACAAAATTCACATGCCCTAATTCACAAAGAAAGGCAGAATTACTGCTAACCAGTTCTCAGATTCTCTTGAGTTTTTATAACAGTAATAGACTGATAGTCTGACACAATGACAAGAAATATAATGTAAAAAACATGTTCAATTTATGTGATACTGCTATGTGTAAAGTCTGCAGCCGGTATTGTGGGGACATTTGGGATAGTTTTGGTTTGGGGAGAAGACTTTTCAACAATATGTTGGCTACATAGTAGTTTATAGAGACACATTCCATATGCTTGTCTTTAAACAAAAAGTAGAGCACTGGACTTCTGCTTTTTTTAATTGCAGAATTTTATGGTATCTTCTAAGCAAAATTGCCCCAAACAGAATATTTTAAATCCAAGCTTACTGTTCCAGAAAAGCTCACATCACACCATTTTGCTATCCAAGGCCATGTATTTACTAGGTCCAAGTGGTCCTCCTACTAATGAATGACTTAAATTTTTCACTAGTATTTGTGGGACATGATTTTGTGACCCTGTTTGGAGCATAACCGGGAAATTTTTGGTAGTGGAGGGAGCTGCAGCCACAGCCATTTTAAAAATTATTTAAATTTAATTTTCTAAGTTTTGCAAAACTAAAAATACGTACACACTCATGATTATTAATGAAATACAACTTAATATGAAATAATACAGGCCTCGATATATCAGTTCTCAGCTCAAGTAAAAGCTTTACATCTCCTGAATTTCCATCTTCAAAATCAAAAAATGCAAAATTATAAGGCCACTCACATTACACTTAGATTTTCTCCAAAATCAACTGAAATTACCCTATAATTTCACCTCAGGTTCTGACATTCAAGACACTGATCGAATGCAGCCAAGCAAGCCAAGAGAAAAGAGCCCTTCACAGAGCTTTCCATTTCTCTACTGTGCCTTCATGAACCTCTAATCTGTAAATGTTTATGGAGATAAGGAAACAGAGGTACCATAATGCAGGCAGGTTTTCAGACTGCTCTAACAACATTATTTGGAGAGCTTTGGGATAAGAAGAGAGCAAAGAGGGAATATCTCATCACTGTAAGTCAGTCCTTCCCAGTGTCCCTACTGCAAGATCCTCTTTGGTTCTACTACAGTTCAGAGCATGGAACAAACAGCAACAGCCCCTCCTGCGTATCTGAGAGGGGTTGTCTAATGTGTTGCGGATGACTTTTCAAATACTAGTATGCTCTTATTTTTACAAGGTATAATCTACATAGAGTTGGAAGACTAACAATATTGCTAAACTTATGTTTTACATGACAACAGTATTTTCTGCACTTAATACTGCAGGACCCTTGGGTAGGGATTATTTTTAAGAGTGGTGCTAATTTTGAAAGTTGTTACAGAGCTGAAAAGCTAATGCGCAGCATAGGAACACTCCTCCTGCAGTTTACCAGCTGATCTGCTCCTCTTATTGTCTCTCATGTCTTCACTGTTTTATGTGTGGGGGTGAGCGATCATCTTGGATCCTAAAACAGGAGCAGAGCTCTGGAGGCGTTGTCTTGAATGGCTCAGTGAGATGTGGTCTGCTATGGTGGTATCAGAGAGGTGGGGTTCACCTGAGGCCTTGTGCACCAGAAGCTTCCAGAAATGCACCTTAACACAGTAGTATTTGAACCAGGACACCACAAATGGGGTAAGGCTGTGGTGCTCTGTGTTCAAGGGATGTTCAATTGAGGTCTGTGCTGGCTGCAGAGCAGAAGCTGGGGTAGGGATTTGTGCAGGTTGCTCAGAGAACTGGTGTTCTGGTGGTGGATGTAGCTTGCATGTAGATTACACAGGGAAAGGGAAAAGGATTGGGGGTTAGTTTGAAAATATGGATTTAGTTATACACAGTGATGGCTTTCTGACTTAGGAACATATAAATGTTGCATGATGGGAGGACAGGGACACAATATATATCTTAGCAAGATATTATCTTAAATGCAGTTATAAGGGTGGAAATTTGGCCTCTTCAGGATTAGAATGTAATGTGAATTTTTTTTCTAGAAAAAAACTACACTTCTTCCAAACAAATACATTGCTCTGATGGTTTATTTTTTTTTTAAGGTAACATTTCTTCCTCTACTCAGCCAGCCAGATGAGTAACTGATCATTCTATTTGCTCTATATCATCTAAAACTACCCTTATTTTTGCTGGCCTTATCTGTGATTGCTGATTTTTCCTTCAATTAAGATTGTCACTTATTTAGAAGAATCTGTGCATGTCTAATATTTCAATAACCAAAGCTATTTCAGTTTACTATATGAATTGTAATAAGTGGATTAAGTACAAAAAAGGCACTAGAAGAAAGACACCCAGGGAAGAACAGAATAGACTGAATTAAAGGAGTGGGAGGACAACATTGCAAAACTTCCTGCTGGTACCGAAAATATAAAAAATGAGCACATTGCACTGACCTCCATCACTGTGTGTGCACAGTCTAGGAAGAAAAATACATAGTCTTGTTTCATCCACCCACCTAGGAGGGCTGGATTTATTACATATCATAAAGAGCTTGACAGGCCTGTTGCATTATTACCATGCCCACAATTTTATTGATTACTTCCGAGAGCTGTTGAATCACTATTTGAACAAGACATGACCCTGTATCACATAAATGGCAAATAATGGAGACAGTGACAGATAGTGTTATTGTGCCCTGTGCATTTCATGACTTCCTTAAGGATATTGGTAACCCACTGTGTTTATTAGCTGTTGACAAGAGCACAACTATTACCACTGTATTCTTCAGCCTTTTTTTTTCAATCAAATTGAAATTATAATAAGTTTTTGTAAAAAAAACCCCAAAAACTAAAAAAAAAACCACCCTGAAACAGAACCAACCAACCAACCAAAAAACAGATAAAAATATCCAGGTTTTAGCCAGACAACACACGAAAGTCAAAGTGGAAACAAAAATTCTAAATTCAGTTTTATACCTCAGCAAGTATACCAGGGCTTCGTTGCCACATCATGGATGAGAAGAATAAACGTGTTAGTATTGCACAGCTTGTTAAGATTGTTATAAACACACAAAGATAAATTGTCATCTATGGTAGAAAAGCTTTTTCAGCTAAGAACTTTTATTTGGCTTCCTCTTTGTGACTGTCGTTTGCAGAAAGAGCAGATGGATAAGCTAAAATGTTGTTCTTATCCTGCAAGTCTAAGAACCAGATCTGTGATGCCAACATTCAGTGCCAGATAACTGCTACTCTCTCTCTCTCTCTCTCTCAATTGTACCTAAGTTCTTTGACAGTGTTCTACAGGGATCTGGAAGAATCAGACAGATTTTCACTTACAGCTTGAGTGATTTCAAATGCCACTATCTACTGCTGAATCTGAAACACTTCAATGTCACATTGGCAGATGCAGACTGCTAATGCACAAGAAACTAATTTGAAAAGTTGTTCTAGAGATGTTTGTCTAAAAGCAGCCAGCTTAATTCACTCATTCCAGCAAATATTAAAATAAATTTCCAACAGCAATCAGACTGTTCAATACTGTCACACAGGCAGAATCTTAACTCTTATCTACCATTATGTTGCAAATGTTTTTCAAGATCTCACATTGTTCAGTAGTAAGCAGCCAGACTTAAGTAACAAAAGACTCGTGTTAATAAAAAGACAGCAGGGCTTGAGTGCTACATTATAGTTTTATAGATGATAGAGATTAATGTTGTACTAAAGAGAGAGCTTTGCTTGCACTCTCCTTATTTGCCACATCACTCAAGAGGACTAATATGGAATAAATACAGAACAAATATCCTTTCAGAGAATAGGATTTACTGC
This sequence comes from Sakesphorus luctuosus, assembly GCA_013396695.1. Classification (NCBI taxonomy): domain Eukaryota; kingdom Metazoa; phylum Chordata; class Aves; order Passeriformes; family Thamnophilidae; genus Sakesphorus; species Sakesphorus luctuosus. Next base: position 128,005 of record VWZD01008535.1, read on the forward strand.
AAAGGATTTACTGCAAAACTACTGCAGTCTAATTGAAAAGTCACATAACATCATACCACTGTTTCACTCTGAAATAACAGAATAGTTGAGGCTTGAAGTCAGTGAAGAAAAGAAGCTGAATGTGCCCAGTTAAATATGCATGGCTCTTATCCAGGGCTCTTATACATGTTATAGACAAGAAGTTTATGAGACCAGCAACATCTAGATGAAGTTTCAATATGGCTCACAACATTCCATTGACACAAATGTTTCTTATCTTTCTTTCTTCAATAAATATTTGAGACTAAGTGAGATGAGAAGAAAAGGGAAATGCTCAACTAAAATATGCTTGTGAAAAAAAGTCTTGTCATCAGGTAGCTACAGTTTAGCTAAGGGAGATAAAACATTGATACAAACCTGGAAATATTAATTTATTTTTTTTTTTAACAACCTTTAAAATTCAGGGTAAGGAATACCTACTGTTATTAAGATTACTTGCAATTTCTCAGTATTAAAAGCAGGGTAAGTTCAGGGAAGTACTGAAGTGGGAAACTATGAGAAAAAAGTTGTAGGGAATATCAAGAACATGAGGAAAAGAATGACAGGAATCTTGGCTTTGTTATCTCCTTTGAACAGAGAACTTTTTAAATGGAAGAATGTATTGTTCACCTAAAACTGAAGTGGAAAGGAGGAATGACTTGGCTTAAAATGTATAGAAGAAACATTATCTCTAGATAGTAACCAAGATACAAAAACAGAATTCCCAAATGAGATTTTTTTTTCCACTCAAGAATTTATAAGCATATAAAATTAGATATAATCTAGAAAATTCTTTTACAACCTTAACTCTACCTTTTTCTGCCAAGGGAACATAAATCATCTGCATCAAGCTTTATTTTGTACATAGTGGCTCATTTTACTCAGGCAAAATAAAACTTCTATTATTTGATGACATTTTTGTTTCTCATTATTGGCTGCATTTCACCACATAGCATCATCTGGCTCTGTGTAATCTCTCTCAGTGCAATAAGCAGAGGCAGATACTGTACTGGACTATGGGTATTAGTGTTGGGTATTTTTCAAGCAGCCCGTAACTCTGAAGTCTAAGATATCATACCATTTAGGTGGTGGGCATACACTTGAATATATATACCAGTTATCTGAAGTGAAGAGGCTGCATAGCTGTGTCCCAGTCCCATTTCATGTGAAATCCTAGTGGGTACATTGCACTGTGCAGAGGCAGTGGTGAAATAATATAATCACTGAATTACTGATAAATCTCAGCTACTTAGTATCAGCCTCTGGCCTTTAATAAGTTTTTCTGGGATCTTCCAACGTTTATAATACATATTTAGTTACATAGACACTTATAATTCTCTATGAACCAATCACATATAAACTTTCATCTGATACTTTCAAGGTACCTCACAAATATTAATGACAACTTTGCCAATGAAAAGATGTTTCTATTAAAGCTATGTAAAATAGTAATTTTTAATGTTTTAAAAGATCTGTCTCCTGAACAAAATTTGCTGCAAAATTATCATATGTAGTCATTTTTATACTAATTTTACAGATAATCAAATTTTCATAAAAGTGCTAAAATTTACATTTTTTCTATATAAAGAGGAAAATGCAGGTTAAAAAAAATAAAAACAATTCAGGTGAGCACGAAAATAAAAATGAAATAAAACTTGAAAAATCAGATTGTTTACCACAACAGAAAGAGGAGAGGGAGGATTCGGTATGAAAGTCATAGGATTCCACTACACATAATGGTATTGCAGCCTTTGGCTAATCACGTACATGGATTATCTAATGTTTTATTACATAGAGATTCACTTATAGTTTTGGCACCAGTTCAATCTTCCTGTCTGACCTGAAACAAGTTACATAAGCTCTCTGAAAGAGATGATCGCTTATAAAATGGGGACAGCAGTCCTTTTCTGTCTCCAAGGAGTACTGTAAGAAATGAAGTGGATATGGCCTGCTACTATAAATGAATTATTATAGTATTGTACCTTTTGTAATAAATATTATAATATCTTTTACAGGAGAGCCAAGAGACAACTCAGGTTAAGCTTGCTCATGAAATTCTGAATAATTTACTAATTCAGATGTATAAAGAAAGACATACAGCGTTTGCTGTAACTTTACGAGATATAAGGAAGGTTAGGGATTTTCTCCTTACAACTTTTTTTTGAACATTAGAAGGGTTAGGGAACATATCACTTTTATGTATGGTCAGTATAGAAAAAACACCATTTTATAAGTTACTTTACCCTGTACAACTCAAGCTAAGAATATTTGAGGATTTTCATAGGTCTTCAGATACTTTTCTGTTCTTGTCATTGGCTTTTGTCCACCAAAGCTCAGTGGAAACTCACTCTTACCTTCCTGTTCTCTGTCATATCACACCAAAGTTCTCCTCCTTTTAAAAATCACATGATTGATAAATCACCTATATTTATTTATTTAGTAGCAAGTATGGGCTCACAGGGCAGAGGCAGTGCATGTTTTGGCATTACAGCCAGACCTCCAGATGACTACAGTTCTGAATGGGAAACTGCTGATGTTTAGTTGAGAATCTGAACTCTAAGTTTCAAAATTTTATTTGATAATTGCTGGAGAAAAAAAGAAAAAAAGATACTACTAATATCACATCTACAGTTGTGACTGATTGTCTCTGATGTTTTATATAGAGCAAAGCATTGAATGCTCTTAATTCACAATAGAACCAATATATTTCAGCTTGGCCTCTTGCAGGAATATTCCCTTTTTTAAACTAATAAATGTTACAAAATCTTTTATATTTTTTAGTGAACCTTAACCATATAAGTGTTTAAAACTTATCCACATACCTAGGAGCTTAAAAATTCATTTAGCATTTATATAGTTTTATATTTCCTTTATCTCTTTTAAATGCAGTTCTTAGATATTATATCTACTATAAGTTAATGCAATACCTTCACAGAAATTATCTTTCTGAAGGAGTAAAATACCAGCGTAGCACAACTTAATAACGGGCTTGTACAAACAGTGCAACAAATATATATGTACTCCACCACTTCTGTTTATTGTGGAGTTTCTAAACAATAGAAAAAAATTATAAACTGTGAAGTGTTCAACATATGTATGTGCAGTAGTAAATGGAATTTCTGATGCCTCAACAGTAACTTTATTTCATGTTTTACTAAACTGAGAAAGGAGATGTTTCTTACCTTTGTCTCAATTTGTTTGGTGTCTAGATTCTGAAAAAGCAGCTTTACTCTTGTTTTCCCATCATCTGAAGAGCCTTTAAGCTGAGAGAATTTAAACCTCCACAGCACATTCTAAAGAAACAGAAATTTATTAAGGACTTTGTTGTTACATGTTCTCACCTAGAACTACAGATTGATGAGCAATGTTAGTGTGTTAAGATAAAGCATTAGGGCAGTAAATAAAGTACATGATAACAGTCTCTTTGAGGAGAAATTAAAATTAACAGTTCTGTATCCCATAAGAATGAAAAAGATGCAATATTAGTATTCACTGATTAAACAGCTATTTAGAAATTCTATGAAGCTTAAATGTTTCAACTTTCTACATAATATCAAGATCCAGGGCGAAAGCTTAATTCCATAAAGATTCATGAGAATATTTGTACCAGTTGCACTATGAACGCAATTCTATGCCATATCTTGATTTTCCATATTTCAGCTTGCTTGTCTGCATAATGTAGCTAATAGTGTCTTACACAGATGTTGCAAAGCTAAATTTACTGATGCGTGTAACATGGTTTGAAATCCTCAAACTATAGAAATGCAAAAATATTAATACTGAATGTAGTCTCAGAACAAAGATGTACTCTACACTATATAGTAGTTTGGAAGCCGCATGAGTTCTAGGATTCTTGGTCTCCTACAAGTTTGTGCATGGCATCTTACTAGTGTTGGCAAATCCTTGATTGATAGATATACTTTAATATTTATTGAGATACCTTTTTTGTAAAAAAATGAGAAATTATTTTTGAAACCAAGATAACTTTCCATATTTATATGAATGTTTTCTACCAATCACTTGAAAATGTATATTTTAAAAAAACACAGGACAACGACTTTCATCCAGACTTCCTGCTGATGTTTCCTTTAATGCCTATAATCTTAATGAAAATTCTCTGCATATATTGAATGTGATTCAGTCCCTGGACAGTGCTGAGGAAACACAATTTAAATACTTGGAAGTCTATTTCAAAAGCACACACATAAAACAGTTTGCTACGTTACATTTTCCGACTTGCCTTTGCTCAAAATATTTTTTAAGTAGACCAGGTCTTCAGAACTCTAGACATACTTTAAAAGGGAATGCACTAGAAATAAAAAACTATCTCATGGTTCCCTGCAGACATAAAAGTCACTGACTTCATAGAGAAATACAACAGATGAAGGAAAACCCAACTATACTACAGCACTATGATGGTGCTTAAACTCTACGTTCATGAACAGATTTTAACTGGGTCCAGAGGGCCTCATTACACCTCCTGAAAAGTGTTCAAAGCTTAAATGAGTTTGGCTCTAAACAGGATAGACGAATGTTTGCTATGTAATATAACTGCTAAGGTGGAGATAAAGCAAGAACTTAGGAACAATTCAGCAATAATAGGCATTGCTGGAGTCATCATCTCTCTCAATGGTTGACATTGAGTGGGAAAGAAGAGAAGTAGGTCGTTCTGGAAGCTGGAAGAAAATGCACACTTTGGGATCCCTTTATCTTAGATGAGCAGCTGGAGGCACAGGATGGGGAAGATGAACCAGCCAAGCCAACAAACTGAAAAAGAATCTCCACAATGTGATATAAAGCAGCTGCAGACTACAAATGTATCTCTGTGATTGTCCCAAAATGATAATTGCTGAAGGAGTCAAACCCACAATGACCCAGAAACAGAACATGCAGGAAAAAAGTTAATTCTTTCAGACAAGTTTAAGAATCCACCAAAACTCTTCTAGAAAAGTTTTCTAAAAGACTTATATTTCACGTGCTGGAGAGAGGAGTGAGTATGTGTAAGAGAAACAACCCTGCAGACAGCAAAGTCAGTGATGCAGGAGCAGGAGGAGGTCCTGCTCCTTCCTGATTGCACCTCATGGGAGGGACACACACTGGAGCAGTTCGTGAGGAACTGCAGCCCATGGGAAGGACTCATGTTGGAGAAGTTTTTGGAAGACTGCCCCTCAGGGAGGGACCCCATGCTAGAGCAGGAGAAGAGGGAGGAATGGTAGAGACAACATGTGATGAACTGACTGCTGCCCCCATTCCTGATCTGCCTGTGCTGCTGTAGGGGAGGAGATAAAGAATAAATTTAAGCCTGAGAAGGAGGGAGAGGTGGGAGGAAGGTGTTTTAAAATTGGATTTTTATTTTTCATTAGCATAATCCAATTAGATTGGCAATAAAGTAAAGCAGTTTCCTCAGGTGGGGTCTGTTTTGCTCATGACAGTAATCAGTGAGTGATTTCTCCCTGCTATTTTCTTGGCCCACAAGCCTTTTGTTATATTTCCTCTCCTCTGCCCAGCTCAGGAGGAAGCCAGGGTCAATCCACCACACTCCAAAGCAAAAAGTTCTTGTGCTTTTTATTTCAGAATCTGTGATAAGAAGGCCCTTTTTATATTATAAAAAAGAATAAAAGAATGTTTTTCAATTAGTACATGAGCTAGTGCCCCAAAATTTGAGATCCATGTTCAGAGTCATAAAGCAGACAGGGGACTGGTCTTTATTTTAATTATCCTGGATGAACACCTGCTGTGGTGTAAGAGCATTCGTTGCATCAATAGACGACCTTAATTTTTTCATTATCTTGAAGAAAAAACAGATTTTTCATTAATATTGGTATGTCCCTAATGAACTGTTAATTGTTTGACCACTTTAATCTTTTCTGTGTTGGTAGGAAATAGTCTGGAATAGCTATGCATATGAGGAAACACAGTCAACTACAGGTGACAAAACACAGATGAACTGCAGAAGTCACCCATAACTGCTTCACTCAGGCTTGAGGATGCAGAGGACATGTTCATCTCTCACACAGATGAAAAATAAATGGTCTCAACCTCTTCACTATTTTTAAAGTTTAACAGTCTATCTGACAGTATTCTGTATTCCTCCTTAGGCAAGCAATAAAGGTTCATCTAAATTATCTTCAGCATCATTACTGAAGGCAGGCACTATGGCACAAAGTCCTATCAATAGAATAAGTTTATAATTTCAAAGATGGGAGTACATGCAAGCAGTCTTCACATGAAAAACCCCAACCAAACAAAAAAAAGCCCCACAAACGCCCACTTTCTATAGAATCTATAGAGAGATTACTTTCTAATTTGTGACTACATGCAAAATGTGTGTAATTGAGCAAGGAGCACGATTTCACAATGCAGTATTACCTGAGGCAGGGAAGCCTATGCAAACGTACTTCCTGAAATTTTATGTTACTTCATAGGATAGCACACTTAATGCAATTAGTCCAAATATTCATGCAATCTTGGTCATTATTTCTCTGCACAAATATTTCAATAGACTTGTGCATTTTGGCCCCAAACCCACAAAATACCAACAGGCAAAAACTAGATCCTATGTGAATATTTCAAAATGCAACGTCTTCCCTCTTAACTCAGAATGACCAAATTAATTTCTTAAACATATACTTGAAAAACCCTTTCAGTTAGGAGTTGAAGACCACATTTGAGAGGACAGAGCTTCTACAGCACAGTTCCATTAATGCAGAAACATTTTTTTGTATGTATGTTTACTTCTACTGTCAAACAAATGTTAAAACATATTTAGAATAATTTAAATTAAATTATCACTAAATTATATATAAAACAGTAGCATTATAGACAGAACATGGAACTTGGCATATATCATAAACCATGCCCTGCAGGCAATTTCTATATAGCCACTGTTTTGCAAGATAAGTTCATTTAATCTTTTAGATTCTGAATTTGAAATACATTTGCCCTTGTTCTGTTTATTTTAGACATGGCCTACATTTCTTATGATAGAAGAATAATTAGTCTTATATCAATAACTTCAAAACAAACAGAATCAGGTGACATTTCATTTCTTTCATGACTTGTAATCTTTAACTAATCTTGAAGTTTCTTCATTACAACAAATCAAGTTCTCTGCTAAATATAACCTTCTTTTGCTTTTATTACTTGAAAAGGAAATTTTTTTACATCTTTCTGCAAAATTTACCTTTACATGCTAAGGCACAACTATAATTGCCCCTTTCAAGTCCCAGACTGACTACATTTCAGTATTGCTAAATAAATAAATAGAACAATATATTTGAGGAATAAATATTGGACATCAACATAAAAACATGCAATAATTGATAACTTCAATAATAGTAAAAATAATACCAAGTTATGTTTTCCTTTTCTTTTACTCCTACCTTTGTTTTGCTGTCAAAACAGGTAAATCCCAGAGCAAAGTCAATTGTGAAACACAGGGTATCCCCTTGCCAACTGCACATATATGTTTTAGACTGGAAAGAAAAAGATGATTTTTGAGAGATAAATCATCATTGTAATTCACCATACTAAAAATACTTTATGCAGAGGTTTTTTTGTGTGTGGAATGATACTCAACAGGCAACACTGGTACTGCTTTATATTGCTATGTTTGAAAATTGACAAAACATTCTGACCGTAATCTGAGATCTGTCAGCTGAGATCTGTCAGCTTGATATTAACTGGAGGTCTTCTATATTTCAAGTCACTCTTCTACAAAATAAATATCATATTCTTGTAAATCATCTCTTAAAAATGCAACACAGGACAAACAAAGCCAAATCTGACTGTTCCAAACATTTGGCAAACTGCTTAGACTTGAGCTATTACTGACTTCTAACATCACTTCCAGCAAATGTGCAGGCAACAGTGCCTAAATGTTTAGTCATTGCAATCTAATTATGAAAAAGCATTCTGTCTTCGTGGCCTCTCCATCTGATTTAAAGTTTGTAGACAATCTTTCTGTTTTACAACATAGTTTCATTTGTAAACTCTGGCGATATGCCAGCACAGAAATATGTTAATGTTAGTTAATGTAATTTAATAAGGGGAACTAATAGCTGTCACTCCTCGGTTAGCACTGATACTTGCTAGACCATGCTATATATACATCAATTCTATGATCTCTTTACAGGTTAGAAAGAAAAAATTCTATTTTATTAACAAATCTCAGAAGTTCAGTTTAAATTTCTGAATCAGCTTTACAATAAAAAGTCAATTAACTCTATCCATGTCTTTTGAAGGCTTGCTGCCATAGGTATATAACAAATTCTGAAAAGACATGAAAAAGCTTCTGCTGCTGATGTGACACAAATCAGCTTGATGACATTCACCATTGAATAGCAAAAAGCCCATTGCCTCCAGCCTGACTAGAGACCCGATTCTGTCCACAGGATTTCCTTGGCTCACCTTACCATTTTCAATATTATACTCCTGTGCCTTACAAAATCTTCCAAGGAAGCATTACTTTACTCTCATTGCTGTTTCATAAACCTCAGCATTTCTTCATGCTTAAACATTTGTTGACACAAAAATTTTGTATCTGAGTAGCTTCTTTGTATTAAAAAAAAACACAAACCCAAAACAGGACAAGAATGGCCTAGAAGAGACTGAAAGTATTAATAAACATGCTTAAGTTGAAATTTTTAATTTTAATACTTTTTAAAGATTTCTAGTATAATCTAAAACTTCTGCATGATTGTAAAGGTTTCCTCATTCCAGTGTTAATAAAAATACTTCTATTAAAATAAGCATGTCTGAGTTACAGAGATGAGATTTTATAAAGGATTTTGCAAGGGCTGGGAGTGAATTAACTAGTGCAGATTAGTATTATAATCATCTCCACAATGATGCAGATGCATCATATTTCTGAATAAATAATTTTGCTCATTGGTGTTCTAAGATCATATTATTTGGCATTTAAAGAGACTTCAGTGATTGATATTCAATTAGAATGACATTTACATATCCTTACATTTTATTCAGTAATTATAAGATGGCATTAAGCACCAGTCATAACTTATTATCCATTATTTTCCAATTAAAAAGGTTATGCTAGCTGAGCTCTGACTCAGCAAAGCAATTTTTAAAATGTATTAAATTAGATTCCCCCAATGGGTAAGCATCTAATTGCTCAGCCACAAATGGTGAATACTAAAATGAACTATGCACAAATAATTAGCCTGGAGTACTCTACAAGTATTCAGTATTGGCAAATAATGGAACTGGTTTGGAAATCATGCACAAATACTAGAGACAAACAGAATATGCTGCATTTTCACTGTGATAAACATTACAGATAGATTTGTGTTTTTTACTTACAAAACACACTCAAGAGTGTTTTCTTTACAATAGAATTAGTTTTTCATTTTGCCATATAAATTTAGACGCCTCCTTATGGCATTTCCTCAGTGGTTCTGAACAGGTTCTCAGACAGCTCTGTGATAAGGATCCTCATCTCTGCTCATTAACACTAGGACAGAGCACAATTCCTTTCCATTTCTGCCTTTGAAATATACTTCCCATACACTTGCACTTACACTGTGATCATCCTTGGCTATCTGCAAAAATTGTTTATGTGGAAATTTAACATCAGAATTCTAGGATTAGCTGTCTTTCACTGGATGTTGCAAAAAAAGAAAAAAAATAGCACTGCATATTAGTGCCAGCTTGAGAAGTCATAGTTTGAACAACAGAGAAGAAAAGAATCAGCTTCATACTGCAACAGCTAAGAAAATAGTAGCTTATGTCCTAGATCAATAATTAAATGTTTTCTGAGAAATTTGTAATGATTTGTAGAAAACTATATTGGTAATAAAAGACAATTACAAAGCTTTTACCTGTGTAATTTTCAGGTATCAGTATCTCAATGCATATACTTTTAAGTCATGAAAAGATCATTAAAGTTGGTAATATCACTGTTCAGATAGCATAAGAACAATGTTTCTAATTCATTCATAGAAGGAATTCCTTAGACCTGTCACTGATCAGAAGCATAACACCAGTGTATCTTCAGCAGTGGTATCTTCCTCCAAGTATCAGTTACAGGGACTCTTTTTCTCAAAAGAGGGAATATGTTTCTGAACAGATCTGCTAACATAGCAAGAAGGGCTTTAATCTTGGTTTATGCATGTTAGGTACTCAAGCCAAGAGGTGAGTAAATGCTAAAATGGGAGATTGAATGCACAGGAAAAGACAACAAGAGGGATTTTCCTTTTTTCACTCCAAGAGTAGAGCACAAATATACCTCAAATAAGCGAGAGACAGAGCCTGAGGCACAAACAGAAAGGGGGATCACTTCATGTTTAGTCACTGGCTTGTGATGAGGTAAGAAGCACAAAGACTTGGTGGGCAGCGAGCACCACTGCCCACTGCAGCCTAGTCATAGATGGCTTGGGAAGAAAAGGAAAGGAGAAAGAGGAATCCTCCTCTTCTTCAGTTTCCTTTTATGTGTAGGGGTCCTTGTCCACACTAAGCCATAGTATGAAGGCTTAAGAAAGCAAGCATGCCCACCACATCAGACAGAGGCCTTCTGATTTCATGCACATGTGGGTCTCCTGAGTAGACTGACGGTATAAGTGTGTTTGGTTTCATCCAAGACTGGGTAGTCCAAATGCTTCTAAATAAATCTGTACATGCAATAGACTTTTGTGGTTACTGGAATATAAGTTTATTGCAAGCTGGAATGTTTAAATTTGCCCAAGTTCTGCCATAGGCATTCAATGTAGTATCTGGATTCTTTTTTGAAGACATAGGATCTTTACTGTTACTCTGATGTGGCATTGTATCCTGTTTGATTTTCTGTATTCCGTGGCTTATGTTTTTCAAAAAAATTCTTTAAAATCATGATTCCTAGCAATGCCTCTCAGTCGAGATGTCACATTCTGAGATCATCAACAAAGACTGTTAGTAAAAAAAAATACCATTTAAGATAATTTTCAAAGAATAAGGGCAGTCAGTTACCCTTACTCTCCTTTTCCTAAATTTTCCTGGCAAATAAGGTTTCTAAGGATTAAAAGAGGCTCAGTGATGTTGCTCATCTAAGTGCAACTCAGAAAAATGTCAGAGCGTATATTCTTTTTAAAGGATATTTTCTAACTAGTTGTTCCTAACACCTCATAAGGTTTACAGTTTCAAAAATTCAGCTGATGCTTAGCTACATTGTGGTTAATTAATTTCTTGCATTAGGAAAACCTCATTTTGCTTTTACTGCAGCATTGAAACACAATATATTCATTCATTTTGAGCTCAGTTATGTTCTGTTGAGCAGGAATTTTACTGGTTTTGATAAACCAAAATACAGAAATAATACCAGTCTTCTAATGGATGCAAATTTGGCATGTACATGATTTTCCTTGTTTATTTCCCAGAGCAGGCAATACCATTACGCTTTACCACTTGAACCATACATTTTCCCAGCTACTCTGTGAACTGCTTTATAGATGTTGTCACACATTTGCTCAAAGATGGGCTGTAAAGGTTTATTGCATGTAAGTGGGAACACAGACTCTATTTCCAGCTATACTCATAATACAGAATTCAACACACACTTTCTAAAAGTAAATTCTACCAGATAGCAAAGCATTTAGGCAAAAACCATATCCATATCCATCCAGTACAGGCATTGCATACTGTGTTCATTTATTCACTTTAAGTGAAAATAATATGACATCAATTTAACAAATGCTAAAATCTTGATAAAACTTTGCTTAGAAAAGTAACTACATTAAAAATAAATTAACCTTATGTTATTAATCCCATGAATATATATTGTTGCAGAGACAACTCATCTCTTTTTACACGTAAAAACGCACAGTTAATTAGAACATATCTTTATTTGTTCAGTAAAAACAGCACCTACTTCATATATTATAAAACGGGCATCATCATCTGGTCTTTTTACTTTTTTTATAGTTAACTACCAATGAATATAGAGAAAAGGCACTAACAACAGTGCATGCATGCATTCAGCATATTTAAATTAGTGATGGCATCAAAACCTTTAAAAGTTAATGGCAAAGCCCTTTTGAACTATTCAACATTTACTTGTTATTTTTTAATGTTGGTTATTAAATAATTAGAGGTAAGCCATATGCACACCAAAAATAAGTGACTGAAAATCCCAAACAGAACAACTAAATATACTCCAAACTGAGCACTTTTTCCTTTGAAAGGAAACGACTTTTCCATAAAGTCCATGAGCTCATAAAGTGTTAGGAAAGTGAAATGTATATAGATGAGGAGAATGGAATTTTAATGGACCAAACCTATATGAAGCAATTTCTTTGTCATTTTCTATTAAACTGAAGAGGAACGTAATGATTGATTCTAATTGTAAGAGTTTTCCCTAGAAATCAATTACTGGTCAACATTTCAATTATATTACCAGAAGACTCCAGGGTTGCCAGTTTGAACAGATATAATTTTAGCATCCTCCAAATATCGCTGATGCTTCTTTCTTTTTATATTTTAGGCAAAATCTTTCCTCATATTACATTTAACACTTTTTTTCAGTCTTTCTGTCAATGTCAGTATATGTAAAACAAAGGAACATTTTAGGACTTGTCAGACTAACTTAAATACTTGAAAGAGAGAAGGACTTAAACTATGTGCTCTTTTAGTCTGCATTAGAAATAAAATAATGCATATCAGCATTTAAAATATAGTGCCAGTAAGGGGGGAAAATTATACCAACAGCAGAGAGTTTAGAATACAGGTCCTTGCATTAAGAATTTATACAGCAGTTTTTTTACAAGCTATTAAGTGCATTTACAAAAACACAGAATATGGTAAAAGCCTTAATATGCAACCACTAGGTCAGGAAAAGCATTTTGAACATTCAGATTTTAACATAAAAACCCATCTAAGTAGGAGGTGGAGGTGAAGATAAGAGCAGCTAGAGTTATTATGGTTCTACAGAGAAATATATCTCAGTCTACATAAAAAGGTGTACTAGGAAGCCAAATTAAAACTCTTGATTCTGAACATAGCCTGCAAAATCTTCCGCAACAGTTTTTTTGCATAGAATTACTTATGCTAAACAGAAATTGTTTGTAAACTCTTTAAAACTGCAAAATAATTGAATTAAAATGCATATGCTTTGGCTTTCTCATATCTAAAAAAATGGTGTCATGTTAGGATAAAATATTTTGTAATTACATATCCCTTTTTTTTTAAGCAAAACATTCAGAAGACATTTATAAAGTACATTGAAAGCATTCTTACTCCAAATACACATTACATATGAGGAAATGAAATTACAATGAAATATGACATTCATCAAAAGAGTTTTCAAAAATTTCATCCAGAACACACTTCCGAAGTCCAGATATATTCCTGGTCCAGCCAACTGTAAAAACAGGATCAATGAAATAATGTCTTTGAGAGTTATCAAATTAATAATATCTTCACTTAAAAGATGTGGCAGATCGCCTCATTTGCCCATATCTTTAAGGAATTTGTCATGCCACAATTAAAAGCTTACAGAACTGTGATAATTATGTATAGATACAAATAAAACCACTTTATTGAAACAAAGCAGATCTGATTAAATATCTTGTACATTCCTTCAATATCTGCTGTTGCTGCAGTCAAAGGAACTGCATCTTAAAGTCCTAAAATGTCTCTTTTTTACATAATTTGCTTGATATGGCATTCTCTTATAAAAGATGGTGCTGATGCTTTCAAGAAGACATTATAGTTGTTTTTTTAAATATCAATGCACATTTGTGGTTCAGCATATATGTATGTATGCCAGAGACACTGGCACTAAAATCAAGATTTTTCAAAGGACTCAAATAATGGCTCATTATGTTTTCATTGCATTTATTAAAGGGAGCTTCCATTTATTTTAGTAGAAGTGGGGCTAGCTCAGTGCTTTAGAAAATAATACCTATTCTTAATACATCTGTGTTTTAAATGCTGGCTTTCTCAGGATATTGCTATGCTTGAAACTTTTGCTTTAAGGTCATCTACTGAAATAACTATCTGATCTAATCTGTTTATAATTTTTAATTTGTAATGCTCATGACATTATAGCAGCTAACTGCCAAAATGGTTTGCTTAGTCAAGCTCTCATTGGACAGACTGCCTTTTCAAGAATGTTCAGCATCACTGGGATTAGGCATTAAACCACCATTCCAGAAAGACCAGGGCTACATGCACATGTGGGCTGAAGTGAATTTTCCTCCATAGGAATTGTGTTCCTATAGGAAGACTGAGGTCACCTTGTAGGTTCAGCTATTCCTTGTCAAGATGAGTGGATATTGCAGTTGTGGATGCTTACCCTTGGCCATAGCATTCTCTTGTGTAATCTGAACCTATGGCTAATGTAAACCTAAAAGAAGAAAGAAGACTAGCTACCTTCTCTTCTGAACTGGCTTAAACTGACTGCAAATAAATGGAGGGAGGAAAACAAAATCTAAAACCAGCAGCTTAGTAATGGTTATCTTGTAGGAAGAAAAATGTAAAGTGTGTGTTCTTTAGCCTTGACATTTTCCCCCCCCTCCAGAGAAAAGCAAGATTCAGCAATTATTTGAATGGCAACAGTTTCCTACCTGTAGATTGTTCCAAGTATATTTTCACATACCTGAGGCAGATTGTCAGTGTCTATCACAGTAATTAGGCTGACACAATTTGTTTTACTAGAATCAGTAGAACTCTACTGGTTTACTATGGCAAAGACAATTACTTTGTTTTGATACAGTTTGCTATTACAAAATTTTTTTCTTCTCTGATGATCTATAAATTCTGAAATTTCACAGCTGAAAAAGGATTTTAATCAAAAATACCAAAAAGAGACATTCCTGAGTGCAAAATTCAGTTCTGAACGAATGATGCTTTGACAAGATATTGTTTTTCTGTCTGATTCTTATAAAGGAATCTCCTAAAGGTGGAGAGTAACAGGGAATGACAACTTTTAAAAACATAAATCAAATATAAAAAAATCTAGATATTACTCTATAGGTAGTATTACTATATAAATTTGAAATTCCATGGCAGTAAATTCTTCACAAATTTGAAAGCATCATAGAATGCTTTCGGTTCCAACCCCCCTGCCATGGGCAGGGACACCTCCCCCTAGACCAGGTTGTTCAGGGCCCCATCCAACCTGGCCTTGAACACCTTCAGGAATGGGGAATCAGCAACTTCTCTGTGCAACCTGTTCCAGTGCGTCATTAACCTCACAGTATAGAGTTTATTTCCAATATGTAATCTAAACCTGCACTCTTTTTAATTTAAAGCCATTCCCCCTTGTTGTATTTCTATCACTATGTGCCCTTGAAAAAGTCCCTCTCCAGCTCCCTTGTAGTTTCTGCCTTACTGAAGTCTATATGATCCTTGAAAAATAATAATGAAACTAGATTCCCATGACATAGCTGTTATCTAATTATTCGGATATAGAAATAAATATAAATATTACATTATATATAATTATTTACATTTACTCTTTCAATAGAAAAAATTTCTAATTTTAAGAATCTATTACTATTTTTCGAAATAATGGTCAATATTTCATGTTAACAATGTTTAAAGTAGAGAATATAGAAATGAGTTTGATTTCAATAGCACTGTAAATGAAAAATACTCTTGCTCTTTAAAAAATTGCAATAAGTGCATTGCTTGATTTTCATCTGTTATTTGAATTGTTAAATTATAAATAATTATTGCAAATGTATTTACAATTAATCTGTACAGCTCTCAGCATCTTTTTTTGTGTTGGTGAATGGTGCTTTTTTTTGCATCACTGCGGAAATGAATTAGAATCTATCAGCATTTCTAAAAATGACCAGTTAAATTGGAATTGTGATAAGTTTTCTGTACATAATGAAAACAATCTAGACCTTAATTGTGTAATTAAATTGAGTGCTTCTTGTAACAAACTGGTATCTTTTAACAATGTTATAAATTCCACCTAATCTAAATGCTATTTAACATGTCACCTGAATGAAATGAGGATATTCCCTTTGTTTATACGTTTGTCTCAGAAACTAGTTCTGTAATTAGCATGGCATTTCCATTCTTAAAGGGACTCTTATCATTCTGTTTCTTATGTGCTTTGTAACCATCACAGAATAAAAAAGATAGCATTGCCAACTGTATTTAACACTCTAGCATTTAAAATATATAATTTGCAGCTCACAAGGTTTGCACTGTGATCAACCAATCCTGTTTTACTTATCTTCTCAGTACACTATGAAGAATTAATAGATTCAAAAACTAGAAATGACAATTAATTCTTATTCAGAAAGCCCAATATCTGTTAGATTTTGTTTAAGTGGGCTTCTTTTGATCAGTCTGAGGATGTCTTAGACTATTTTTGAAGAACCATTTAATTCCCAAAGATGCCTAGAAACAATGAGGGTGTTTGTTGTATGACGGTTGCTGAGACAGCTGAAGTGTTCTGAGCATCTCATAAATCAGGTAGTCAGAAGAGTTAGGTAAGATGTGACAGAAAGAGAAGTGGAAAGACAACTAATCTCTCACCGAGTCCCAGGTGAGATATGGTCTCTAAGATCTATTCTGACAACATCTAACTCAACTTGTAGTAACATCAATTCAAAATGCCACTGAAGAATGACTCGAAAACACATTTTGTGTAATGTTCTCAGAATGAGACCCAGGAACTGAACTTATTTTAGGCTGCCTGGATCTGAATATCACAAACTCTTCAATTTTCTCTAAATCCAAAATCTTCCATTGAACTTGTACCTTTCATGGTAAAAAAATTAGTTTCAGATGAGGCTAATTCCACACTTCGATGCAGTTTGGCCACCATACAGAGGGAATGCAAGGAATACGCATTCCTGATGAGCACATGTCTTAGTGGCTTGTTCAACACTCAACTTTAAGCAATTATAAAGGTACATTGCTAGAATATGCATGGATTTTTTGTTGCAAAAAAATTTTAGGAGTAATTTGAACTTTTATGTAACAGATTTTCCCATCTGGCTACTGATTTTGAAATCATGAGGAACTTTTGTTATCTTTGGTAGACAAAGAATAAACACCCAAATACACAAATTAATTTTGTGTCTTACCGGAGCTGCTCAAGATATGGGAGCTATTTATCAATTTAATGTGGTGCCAGTGCAGGGTTTTAAAATGTCAGGGCACATTTGGGCAGTTCTTTCATTTTGATCCTTCATCATTATGTGGTTTTACACACCACAGAAGCAAGTAGGTGATTTAAAATATAAACATTAGGTTTCATGTTATAAGCCAATTATTGCCTATGATTATATGCACACAGTCACTATTACACTGAAATTTTATATAATATAGTCAACTAAATGAGAAAACATAATGGTTTCCTTGAAATGTTATTGAAATCAGTTGGAAAGAATCTATTCACTTCTGTATGCTTTGAATTAGTT
>VWZD01008537.1:1154-39633 GCA_013396695.1 Sakesphorus luctuosus
CAGTGCTGTCCTTAGATAAGGCTGCTTGGTCGTTCGGGATGCAACCCCATGAGACTGTCATCTCCGGGGTCAAATCTCGAATGACCAATATCCTGAACTGCCTGCATGTAGGGTTGGTTCTGCGGCTTCCAGCTGCTTCCTATCACCTGTCATTTTCGACCCTCGCCTGTCGCTACAGGGCTTTGCAATGTGGGTGAACCTTCGAGCCTGCACAATGGATTTTTTTAGGTGAGGCATAGCGTGTGCAGAACTGGCCCCACCCTTTACTCCTGAGGTTCACCTGCCACGGCCTAGCGAGCTTGGATGGTGACAGTGAATACCTCAGGACATAGGTTTGGTTAGAGTATCTTTCTCATAGATGGATGGCCTTACAGGGCTAAGTGAGCTCCATCTGCCCAGGTTTGAAGTTAGAGTTGTCCTTCTCCTAGGATGGTTGCCAGAGGGCTAGTGAGCCCATCCTGCCCATGGACACACTTTGTCTGTCCCATCAGCTGAGACCTGTCGGGCATGGGAGACCCTACCGGCGGCACAAACCGCTGCCAGCATAGCTCTCAACTTCATGAGGGCACACTAGCTTCTCCCTCGCGACAAGGGGGTGTCTCTGAAGAAGTTTTTCAGGGTAAAAGGTTGGAAATAGGAAGACTTTTCTCATCTCAGACACAACACAGGTGATAAGCTAAATATAAATTGGTGGTACTGAATAGTAAGACAAGAGCCAATGAGCAGAAACTGTTGCACAGGAAGTTCCACCTGAATATGAAGAAGAACTTCTTTACAGTGCAGATGACCACATACTAGGACAGGTTGCCCAGAGAGGTTGTGAAGTCTTCCTCTCAGGAGATATTCAAGAACCCTGTGGATAGAATTCTGTGCAGTGTGTTCTAGGATGACCCTGCTTGAGCTTGGAGGTTGGTCCCTTCCAACTTTACCCATTTTGTGAAAAAATAGAAGCAAGGTAAAACTGAAAATGTTGCACAAGACAAAAAGAGGATTTAATAAAGGAGATTGTATTGTACAGGAAAAGCTACATGATGATTCATAATGACATGAAGGACATCAACATAATTAATGCAAAGACAGTTAGTCTGCAAACCCCCTTAATCCTCCAGTATGCATTAAGCCTGAAGAAAAGGAATCACTGCTGCAGAAAGTAGGTAAGCTTTAATCTATATCTATATTGTCCTTGATAGTTGTCCTGAGATTCTTGTTATTACCAGTTCAAATGATATTGCTGGAGATGTGCAGAAGCTTTATGCTATAGGACAGGAAATATTTTAACCAATTTAATTTAATCTCATTTCATTTGTGCAAATTATCCTGCAACAAATATTGACTTCTTTGCAATTATTGAGTATACCTTTTTAAACATCTTACACAAATAAGATTTCAATCTTGCAAACATTACAAATCACTCATTTCAATATTACCTATAATATGGCCAGATGAATAAATGTAGGTCTATACAGATATCTATTTATTATACTTAGGCAAGTGCACATCTTACCTTGACCTCACATTGATGCCACTGCCAGAAGTGAATACATTTTTCTCCTCACTGTAAAGGAAACTGAAGATAAATTGCTGCTATGGAGATATTACATGATAGATAGCTAAAATGGAGGTTATCCTAAACTAGATAACCACCTACCTAAATCAGAGTACTTGTTCTGCTACTTGATCAAATGACTGAAATCTCAAATAAACCGAACAGTCACAACTTGGATCACAGAGTACAAATGTCTGTTCTCATCTACAGCGAGCTTAATTTCATGTATGAAAACATGTAGAGAATAAAAACTGAGCTTCCTCAATTCAAGCGAGCAGCATTTCTGTAAGAAACTTTCTAGAAAAACAAACAATATAAAAGCAATTAAAAGTAAGAAAAGCATTCTGCATTATTTTCACCAGCTTTAAATAAGCTGGTATAAACTTCTTCTGTACAGGGCATTCAAACCTCAGCACAAACTTACATTTAACCTCTGAGAGTATGAATTGGGTTGAAAGTGGGAACAGAAAAATGAAAGAAAAAAGTTATTCCATTACTCATTTCCCAGTATGAGGAGTTATGTTTGTAATTTAAATTAAAAGTCTTGATTTAGGGACAGAAGTCAATACTACAATGTAAAAATTTGCTAATATTTATCTTTAAAAAGGAACACAAATTTTTCATTCATCCTCAGCCCATTGAAATTATTACGGAAACTCCATTGGTTATACTGTAGGCCATTATTTTATTAAAGCGATCACTGACTATTCTGGTGTGTGGGATTTTCGTTTGTTTGAATAGAAGTATTAATGCTGCTTTTTCTTATTGACATATAAAAATATGATATGTACTTCATAGTTTACGTGTAAGAGCTGTTAGCCACTAAGCATCTGTGAGACACTGGATTATTATATTACTGGGTTGGAACTAACTCGTGTGTGTCTGTGTGTCCAGCGGGAGCATCGGGTCGAATCTCACAAAGGTGAGGTCAGACTGCATCCCACATGGCAGCCCCTGGAGCCCATATGGGGCAGCCTGGAGCAGCTGCCAGCCAAAAGGCAGCCTGGGAGCATGCAACACCATTCCCACTGGAGCTCCTTTCCTGGCCTCTGACTGGCTGCACCACCTCTCACTGTGGAGCCACAGAGTGGCCAGTGAGCCACACATCCTGCCTTAGAGGGGTGGTCTCAGGGAGCAGAGCACATAAAAGCAGCAACATGTGCCTCCATCTTTCTCTCAAGACCTACCTCCACCATGCAAAAGGTGGACTTGAACAGGACTCTCTGGTGGTAGCTATTATATTCTCTTACTCTCCTCTCTCTCTTTCTTTACTCCTTTTTCTTCTCTCAACCTCTTAATATTTTGGGTAACTTAACACTGGTGAGCTGGATTTTGCTAGATCGTGTGGGTTGGTGAGTGCTGCATCAGTGCTTTGTGGAATGCTCTGTCTTGGTTGTATACTACCCTTTTGAACTTTTGCCAAGCTCCCTTACTTTCTCCCTTAATATCAGTAAAAGTATCTCCTGAGAAAATGTGTGCAGTGTCTTCTCTTTATCTACCTCAAGGTATTAAAAAAACGAGGGCTCTCCAAAACTTCTGTGACCAAATTTTTGAAGCCTTGTATACTTTTTTAAAAGTAGAACTCCTGGGTGAGGTCATAGCTCCAGGCCTGGGGTCTTACATCTTCAGTGGCTGAGAACTGTGGTGGCAAAGAGTAATGGACAGGACACCTTCCAGTATGGTCTGATGTCAAAGATTCAGCATAAGTGCCTGTGCTTCTGCCAACAGTCTCAAAAAACAGCAATGCACTCATTTGGCAAGTGATGTTAATTGCATTCGCTTTGAGTTCAGGAACTTGGAGAGCATTTCTATGTTTTAAATTAAGCCTCCTCACCAGGGACAAACTTTCAGAAATGGATTGAAGGCATTGGAATGATAGAAATGGATACCTTATTCTGACTCATTAATATGCATATTGCACTAATCTAAACTCCCTTTATATTCTCTTTAGATTTCCCCAGGCAATCCTATAATTTTTTCCTCTCATCTTCACAAATTTATCAATATGCTACATCCCACTCTTTAACTTTGTCCAGTGTATTAGTATGAAAAAGCGTGAGAATGTGTTTAATTTCTAGGCTGAAAAGTACACGAGTAGGAAAAGGGACCCAAAGGAACAAAAAAGCAATAGGTAAATGATATAATTACATTATGCATCATCTAGTTGAATTTGTACTAGTTTCTAAGTGTACTGGCAACTTCCATATGTATTCTTTTAAATGTTAGTAAATGGAATGGATGAAATTACATTAAAGACATCTAAATGAACAAAAAGCTAGCAACTGAATTTGTAAGTTGTATTAATGCATTAAAACAGTCAAAAATTTTCAAACCCATTACATTTCAGAAAATAACCCTGTAATTGCTTACCTCAGAATATCTTAACATAATCTCTTATTTTAACTCTGGCTGCTTTCTGAAAGACATGTTGATTATCTACATAATATTAGACTTTCAAAAAAGCAATGTACTATCTGCTTGCCCTTCAGAAAGAAATTACAGACTTCCTATAGGGAAGGGCTGAAAATACCTGCAAAACATTTATAACTTAATGTGAAATGAATCTGGAAGTCTTTTGACACCAATATAGCAGTTGCTAAACTTCTGCATGGGTAGCAGGCAGATAGGTAAATTAAGAGAAATAAAAAACTATTGGGAATCCTTAAAGATATGGCAGTATGGAGGAATGTACGTGGAGGCTAAGAAGGCATTTTGAAAACTTTTGCTATATCATTGCCCTCTTCCTATTACTTTTTCCTAGTCATCTGTGTATGGCCATTTCTCAGAGGGGAGATACCAAAGAAAATGAATGAGGTTTTGGTCTGACTCACCAGAGCTTCTCTTACAGGTATTGCAAATTTACATCATTCAGGTTGCATACATGATTATACCCATGTTCTCCTCAACAAAATAGAAAAGGAGGGGGGAATGGATAGAAAGGGGAATCCTGAAAATTCAAACAGGTCTTATTAAGAGGAATGTTAAATTCCGTGGATTCTGGCTACTATTATGATCATTCATTTAAGTCTGAGATGATACACAAAATGAAAATGAAAACCTGTAAGAATCATAGAATGGTTTGGGTTTAAGTTATCTTAAAGATTGTCTGCTTTCAACTCTTCTGCTGTAGGCAGGGACATCTTCCACAGAAGCTGGTTGCTGAAAACTCCATCCTGCCTGGCCTTGAAGCCTTCCAGAGAAGGGGCACCCACAATTTTTTTGGGCTACCTGTTCCGGAATTGCTTCCTAATATGAACCCACGACCATTGTTAACACCACGCTCTAACCAATATACCAGCATGTGCGGATGTGTTGAGGTCATTTCCTAGAATACAGACAGAAAAGAATTTTGAAATTCAGTTTTGAAATTTCATGTTCAGGAAAAATTAAGTGCAAATTCTCTTCTCATTTTGAAGAAATTGCTTTGACAAAGTTTTCAGCAAATTCCTTTAGTCACAATAGTGGAACCATATTTGACTTCAAATGAACTATTAGAAAGGGAGAAATTGTCCAGACAAAACAGAAAATCCTGATTGTTTTTGAACTTCATGAATAAGTTAACTTCAACCTTATTTATCAGTAATGAAGAATGAAAAAAAAATGTTATTGGAAAGGTAATTAACAAAAAATTGCATCTGTCTTCAAAATAAATAATGAAATGAGTTTAAAATCACAGAATCATAGTGTTTCATAGGGGATAAACAGAAAAGAAAGCATGTTTATAGAAAAGATTACTGTTTTTTTGCTGAATAAAACACTAGTTTTATTCAATTGTTTACAAGAAGCAGACTTATGGTATTATTCCTTAAAGTAAATTTACATTAAACTCCTGGTTTAAACATGTGAAAGACAAATACTCACCAGAAAGATGAATCAGTCACTACCTCCTACCTTTCTCTGCAGTCATCCAGCAAAGGAATTGCAGGCCCAGAGTCATCCCACATCATAAGCTGAATGCAGTTATGCCCCCAGCCATTGCCACAATAGCATCCTGCAGCAACAAGCCAGAGTGACAGACATTCAGAAAAGATGATATAACTCACTAGTGGGTGGGCTCTACCGCCCTTTGAGGAGACACTCTTTCTCCTTCCAGTGCCTACAGACAATAGCCATAAGCAAACTAGACTTCTAGCTTAGACCTCTTCATGAAGGGCCTGAAGAGAAGCAGGAGGAATACAGGGTGAGGAGAACAGTGCCTCAGGACAGGAAAGACTGCTTGTAGCCCCAGAGAGCTAGGATTTTATATCTCCTTGCAAAAATACCACCTTTTGTTTTGCACTAAGACCAGACTGAGAAGATGAAATTGCTGGGAAAGGCAGGAGCCATTAGCCATGGCACATATTCTCTGAGGACACAAATTGAGCAATCTTAAATTACTCTGTTGACAACTGATGGAGCATTTTATAGAAGCAGAAAATTATTCATCTAAGTCAAAATTTGCCTATGAAGAGTCCAGCATATCTTTTTTCCCTCCCAAATGCATTTATCTCTTCATTTAACTTTATTATATAATCTGCGTGCATTCTCATTATTTGATAAAAAGGGAGTTTTTTAGAGGTCCAAAGAGGACTCCATTTGACTTTCAATGTAAATCGGGCATTTTTTATTATCTCCCACCAGATCTATAAACGTCCTTACTTGTTCTGTACTTTAAAGAAAATAGGGTTCCCCAGGCATTGGGTCATTAACTTAAGTGTTCTCTTTTCTTGCCCTAGATAAGGGGTCATGGTTAGTTAATGTGGACATTTTTAAGAAAAATCATTAAACATTCAACGTGACTTATTAAAAAGAGCCAGAAGCAAAATAATCTTTCAGATACAAAAAAGCCCAACTTTCAGCATGTGCAAGAATGGCTAAATTAAGGCTGATTATTTTAAAAAATCTACAATTCTGATTTTCATTACTATTCTACATCTCAAGACTTCCGTTTGCATAGCCAGGTAAGCATAAATTATCTGCAGTCTCAGATCCTCCCAAGTAAGCAAATGACAACAGATTTCTGCAGTGATTAGTGATTTGGCCTTTTCCAAAACAAATATTGAATTTTTAATTGGTTTCATGGCAAAACTAATTCACAGTTGCAAAATCTCAGTTAGAATCCTGTAAAGCTGATACTGCATGAGCATTAACATTTCTACTTCCAACAAATTAAAGGCTTTAGATGATCTGCACACACTTTTTCTGTATAATCTTCCGTGTTCCCTCCTCCCCCCTCCCTTCTTCACCCTTTTGTTTTTTCTTTCTTACTATGGACCAGTAGTCAAATGTTCAGTCAATTAGTAAGTACTAAGAATTGGATGATTTTCTGGTCTTAAAACTCAGCTGTTCTCCACAGCAAGAAAGGGGACAGGTGCCTTTACGCTGTTAGATTACCACATATGGTGATCTGTCACTTTGCATGTTTCAATTCATGCTGTAGCCCTAGAAAAAAAATGATTAAGAGCAAGTAATCTAACAGGATTCAAGAGTTTAGTAAGTGCTTTCTTCTAGTTAAAATTTATTATTTTAATGTCTCAATTAATAACGTCTCTACATTTTGCAAAACTCAGGCTTCTGCATGCAAAGCTAAGGCTCAAGACAGTCTACATTCTGAAATACTGTTGAATCTTGGTTTAAAGACACAACTTATATGTAAGTCTCAGTCTTATTTCTTCTAATAAAAACAGGGCCCATATTTGCTTAAGAAAAAGAATAGTAATCATGAATCAGACCAAATAGCCATTTTCCATGCCATGCACAACCATATCAGAATAGAGAATCCACTGCTATGAGTAACATGGTTCAATGTGCTCTCAGATGTCACATAAGATTATAATACTGATTAGAGTAATACAGTCAGGTTTATTCTTCAATGAAGAAGCACCCTAGGAGGTGGTATAACTTGCCAGCTATTCTGTTCCATTATCCCCAAATGATACATAAGATGCTGAGAAGTTTATTAAATATTTTAAAAAGCTGCTGTCTGTGTGAAGCTATAAACTTCATATTGAATTGTAAATATTTAGTATGCATGAGACTAGTGCAAAAGAGACATGGGATAAATAAATAGTATTTGATTACTGAAATTACGGTATTGAGAGCAGACTTGGTGTTAGTACAACATTTAACCTGAAGCTCTGCTCTTCTTTTGCCTACAATAAATTCAGTTGCTTTAAGAGATTTTTCTTCCTTGTTTTTAATTCTATTTTTTTTAATCTCTTCCAAAACCTCCTAGGTATCAGGGGGTTTTTTAGAGCAACTCAAACTGTACTATAGTGTAAATGTAGCTCCTCTGTTTACATATAATTAATTAATAAGTTCTTATTTCTGTGAATGCATATGACAAGTAAACATCTTCCAAGTAGTTTATTAATATAAATACCATCTTATGATTGCCCATGAAATGTCAGCTTTGACAGTTCATTATTGACTGCTTTTGGTCATATGACATTGTTTTTCTCTTATCTTGGAATTGTGAAGTATTGGAAAGTAGGATGATGTGGTCTGACAAATCAAACCACAATTATTCAAGCACATCTCTAAATAAGTTTCTTATTAGATTAGTATTTGTATCAGATTTCTTTACACTTCCAAATCCTTGACATTTCAATAATTCTAAAGCAACTTAAAAATATGCACACCACCTTTGTATTATTCTTTGAGAAAATGTGCGTTACGTTCTTTTCCTGACTTGACTGGTCCTTTGCTAAACAAAATGTCCTCTTTTGGTGTCTGAGTATGTAGAGAATCTTGAGGTTTACCTGCCACAAATTGATAGGTTGCAAGGGAGGGAAGATAGTGTCAGTCTACTTAGGATGGGATATGACCTTAGGTTAAATAAGGCATTGGTTCCACTCACATAATTTCAGCCACTTTGGTGAGGAAATCTGATTCAGACACTGCCAGTGCATGATCTATATGCTCTGGTGGCAGGAGGCAAAACCAAATTTTGCTGACTCAAGGAGATGGATCTCTCACTTGCTATCAACAAGAGTCACTATTTCTCTCCCCAGCCCATCCTAAACACGTTAGCTACTCTCTTAACAGTAGGAGCCTTTTTGTCATGGTCTTATTAAGCAAGCTGTATGTCCATTTATCTGAGCCACACTATGCAGGTGTCTTGTCTTCCTCTCTCCATTCATATCACATCTATGTTTAGAGATGCTGTGGAGGCAATTATGCTCTGAAGCACACCTCAGCATTCTGTTCCTTGGTTATCTACATGTCAATACTTAGATTTCTTCTCTACAGAAATCAAAGCATAGGCAAAAGAGAAGGCACG
Source organism: Sakesphorus luctuosus (assembly GCA_013396695.1). NCBI lineage: Eukaryota > Metazoa > Chordata > Aves > Passeriformes > Thamnophilidae > Sakesphorus > Sakesphorus luctuosus. The sequence goes on from VWZD01008537.1 coordinate 9,962, forward strand.
TGATGGTTATTTATCTCAATCAGAATTAGAAGGAGGTGAGAAGATTATACTATTGCACAAACAGTTGAATTTAGACTGTTTAAATAGAACCCAACACCCCTCCAAAAAAAACCCACACAAAACCCCAAAACAACCAACCAAAACCAACCAAAAAACCAAACCCACTACTTTGCTGGGATATTTTGCATAAGGATAATACTCAGGTAGGGAATCTTATCTCCAACCAGTTGATTAGTGACTGTCCATGTGGTAATGGGAGTCCATTTTAAGGGTCCTTACCATACAGGGAGACTTCCCAAACTGTTAGTTCTACTTTTTTGATAAGCAAAACTGAGCTGTGACCCCTCCGGTGAATGCATGATCTATTTCTATTGATTACACTTAACAGTAACCAAAATATTTTAATTGTCTGTGTGCAAAAGACTGTTCCATGTGAGCATATCTGCATCTAGAGAAACAGTTTCTGCAGAGTATTGACAAGGAACTTTACTGTGTATTATCTGGTTAATTCTACAGCAGTAACCATCTGAGGAAGCCTCTGAAATAGCTAGGTCCTCTACCCAGGATATTAATCACCATCTTTAAGCATATAAATCATGCCTGTCAAATGGCCTGTGGACAGCAGGAGAGGCCTGGAGGAATCTGCAGGAGATGCCTGGAGGAATCTACAGGAGTGTCTGAAATTCACACTTCAAGTGTTCCTGTAAGTATTAGCTACAGTTCCTCAAGATGCCAGTCAGGAGCTGAACCAGTCACCCTGTCTCAAGTCAGCCCATTGTTTCACTGGTGAGGAGAATAGCCAGCAAGCACCTAGGCCTCCCAAGGAAGTGATGAGAAAGCACACAGCATTTGCACATGAGCACAGTACAGACAATCAACTGCAATCGTAGCTTCAACTTCTACTATGATAGCGTTAAATAACCTCCATAGACTTTTTCACAATATACATTTTGGAATTTGAGTCACAGGTTCACTTTCATTCCCTAAATGACTGTTGTTATTTATTTAGAAATTTTTGCCCATTAAACATAAATGTCTACACTTAAACACATTGAACCAGTTTCTACGTGACCTTTGATTCAGTATCTTTGACTTATGAATAGAAGATTTAACGTTTAGAACTTCAAGGAGCAAAATAAGGTCAGTTCCTTGGAAGCAGACTCACTCAATGAATTAGTTGGAGAATACTAGAAATTAAGCTATTTGTGGGGTTTTTCTTTCTTTGTTTGGCTGGTTTTTTTAAAGCTTCCAGAAATTGTTCTGCCCTTTTTCTTCACCTTTCAACATTTCCTCATTTGCTGTTTTTGAGAGAGTGAGGGTAGAATAATTCTATATAAAGCCCAAGTGTAGAGGCAAATGGTGGCTGCAATTTACAAGAGTGAAGGAAGTGAATAATTCAAGATGTATCATTATTAGATTGACTTTAAACAGCTCTAGACACTGAATAGCTCCTGCTGAAAGGCCCAGGCTCTTTAGAAATTCAGGTTACTTTTATAGGTGCCAGTGCAGAAAATGTAAATGAAAAAAAAAAGTCACTAGGTACTTCTCTGAAGTTCTTACACACTAACTTTCTGTTTGCCAGCTCAATTCCAGTTTGTCTTCATTTAGTTGTTTTTTCCTTAAATGCTATAAACCCTTTCTCACATAAGAAGGCATTTCTCAGCTTATTTCTATCTAGATCAAGTAATTTTTTTTTCTGTTATGCATTTTGATGCATAATTCCAGATAAATACTCATGATCAGAGTCAAATCACCTTGTGTACCAACTCCTGGTACAGAGATGATTTCAATTAATAATAAATAATATCCAATTGGAGATAGAACTTTGGAGGTTTCCAACAGAAATCTTACCATTTCATATGAATATCTGTTTTAAGATTTGAGGCTCTTCTACTAGGTAATTTAGCTCAACCAAATATAATGAGTCAAATAACTCATTTTCTTTTCAAGATGAAGGTTAATTTCTTAAAATGAGATGTGTTTATTACACATTTGGATGACAATATAACCGACCAACCTGTAGGCTTGCAAAAATATGTTCCCATAAGATCAAAAGCATATGTTTAAATTGATAATTGAAATTCTTTACAGTGATAACATGAACTTAAAATACGGATGTGTTTGGCAATAGAGTAAATCATGAGTCACAAAATGCTACATCCTCACAAAAAAGTGTTAGGAAAAAAGTTGGGGATGCAACACGAGCTGAAGTCTAGTGCTCTTAAAAAAATCCTCCAGCGTTTTGAAGTGTCACATCACTCATAGCATATTTGTGAGGCAGAGGATGAGAAATGGCAAATTCAACATTTGACTAACTTGGTAACTTTGAAAAGTGCACATTGAAGTGGCTATACTACCTTCATTCTCTGAAGTTAATGTTTTCAGCTTAGATTTGAAGCATTTTAGTACTTATTGGGCATGGGAATGTCTTCCAGATGAGAAACCCAAAAAACATCTAATGAGCTCTACTCTGGGATACCTCACAAATTATAGTTAGAGACTTTCAGTTGAGAGATGGAAGTCATTTTATTTGAAAACCTGGTGCAGGGTTAGGCAAAAGGAAAATGGGCATGTCACATCACTTGTGCATGCGAAATTAAATATTGCCACCCTCATGGACTTTGAAATGTAAAAGTGAGCTGACTTAGACATCCACTATATCAGCGGATGAATAAGGTCCACTGATACAGTGGGGGGAGAGGATGGCCCCAAGAGGCAAGGCTATAGGAGCACAGGTAGTGGCTCCCTAGGGCCAAGCCTCTTCAAGGCCTAGGGTGGCTCCTCACACCCTCGCGCCGGCGACGATCCCCGAAGGAAAAGGTCCACACAGAGCAAGGGTCAACGCAGAGAAGCAAATTTATTAGGGTGCACCGGCTTATAAAGGGTAGCATATGACTCTCTAGAACTAGAGCGGGGAGAGGGGAGGAGCGTGACATCCCATTGGGTGGAATATCAATTAGGAGGAGGGAGGGAGGAAGGAGGAGCGAGGGAGAACCAATGGGGAAACGCTACCAAATATGGGAACTGGTGCAATGCAGTAAACCAGGGACCAATCAGGGACAGGTTGGCGGGAAAATGCCCTAAGGGTTTGTGGGAAGAAGAAACTTGGATAAGGAATGACTAAGGGAAAATGATTAGGGAAGCCATATTAGGAATATAACATTTAAACTGGGGAAACATCCATGTAACTTCTAAAACCCCCATAGTCCCAATTCAACTGCTGCATAGGTTCCCCAGGATCCTGGATCTCCACATCCTCATCCACCCAGGGTTTGTAGTATCTTTGCCACTTCAGGAATTCCTCATCTTGCTGGTCTCCTCCAACACCACTAGACAGCAAAAAAGTACTGTCTTTGTCTGGGTTCTTTGATACTTGTGCCTTACGACACAGTCTTGCATTGTGTACCTGGAGCTCCTGCCATGGCTACAGGAGGGTGTCAACACACCTTTCCACTGAGAAAAAAGGCATGTATCTTACAAATCCAGCTACTCTATGGAGTTCAGGCACTTTATGCAGGCTCCTGAAAGGTGCACCCCTCCCTATAGGATTCAATGTCCAGATCCTTTCCTTGGCAAACATGTCCAGACCACACCTTCCTTCTGTTAAGGGGCAGTTATAAATGTGTATGGGAGGAGCAGAGGTAAAGCAATAGGTATTATCAAATGATTTGTGTTGTATCTGGTCAAGACTCCACTGGCTGAATAGGATAGATAGAAGGAAGGGACAAAATTTTCCTATCTACTGTTTAAAGAAATTATCTAGGAGTGGAAACAGTTAAAGATGTGAATTACAAGTCCTATTCAAAGAATTGCTTCTGTATTTTCCAGGAAGTAGTTAATGGAGGAAAAAAGAAACAGTTCTTGAAGAAGGAAAAAATATTATCCACTGTTGTGCTCTGGGAAGACCTTTGTACCTATGTATCACTGTACAAATTAAACATTTATCTCTGTCTTCATCAAACACTGTAATCCTTAAAATGGAAAATAAACTGCACTCTAGTTAATTTAATAATGTAAGGAATATTAAATAAATTATTCCTTAAAATATTGTGAGTAATAGTTAACAAGTTTTTTAGATATATTTATATAGAATGTATATAAATATATAGATGTATTTATATAGAATTATCTATGCACGGGACGTTTTCAAGCTAGTATCAATGCAATTCTCCTCTTACAGTTTTGTCCCTCAAACAGTACCCCAAATGTGGATATCCCATGTCTGCATATGACCACACAATATATGGCACTTACTGAAATATACAGCTTCAGAAAAATCATTTTTTGGCCCCAGTTTGAGTCTGGACCAATCATCAAATGTAACAGCTGCATGGTGTGCAGAATAAAGCACATATAGTATACATGGATACAAATCACTTCCAGCTAACTTTTTATTATGTGCCTCTAAACAGTGTTTGTGTCTGAATTTGTAATTAGCGTACTGAACAGATGGAGTAAGCTGAAATACAGAAGTGCCCATAAAATAATTCGTGCCACCTCACGCTTGCACACTGGAATATAATCTACTCACCAGAGCTTTCCCTTGGTGGAGAATGCCCCTCATGTGCACACGAGAGAGGCAAAGGGAGGAATGTTTTATAGCCCTGGTCTCTATTAAGAGCCATGCATAAGAAGCCAACTGCTTTATTGATCAACTTTAAATGACAAAGTGTGAGAGAATCATAATCCTAAGCACTCAGAAACAAACCAAAATTAAACATTTCGAGAAAGGCTCAAAAAATTTTGACAGCTGTGAACATTCTCACAAGAATTAAAATATTTGTGTTTTTATTCAGTTTCTCAGCAACAACTACAGACCCCTTTGATGCCTCTGAAAGATATTTCAAAGAAGCAGCTATTTAGTAACTACAGAGAAGCTGAGGTCCACTGGGACAGATATGCAAAAATGTATTGTCACTTAAATCAGTACAAGAACATGATGAACCAATCACACTGTGTCCAGGTGAAAGCACAAATGTGACTAGGGAGGTCTGAGCCCTCTTCTTGGTTACAACATTGAAGGACTCATTCACTATCGGCACTCCACACTTCTGTCTTCCCATCTTTAAAATGGGGACAATAATTTATACTTTGAACAATAGCCATGGGATCTAGCACATAGTTCACTAGCCACTTGTGTGCATACCATGGTCTGCTGGAATATTCAGTAAAAACCACCAAAAACTAGTATTAGTTGTCAGGAGCAGTTGGATTATCAACAGCAAAAATGACCATTTTTTTCACTCTCTGTTACTTAAAACCTTCTGGTCAGCTAAGAATAGCTCCGAATTCATCCTGCAAGCTGCTTTTTATGATTGCATCTTGTGCAGGTCTGTTAGTTACAGCTGCTATGTTACTTCGAAAGAGAACTGTCCTGAGAGAAGGCAATGTGATGTTTTCTCACTATAGAGACCACTAAGATTCACATTTTCCAAGTTGTGTGACTCCTTAACTTGCAACAGGAGGGACATTATAGGCCTTCTAAGGAGTAGTTTACAGACATTGACCACTGGCTTTGAGTCAGGCTTCAGGGTGCTTACATACAGAGTTCAGTCCTGTATTCTTTGATGAAAGATTTGATTAAATATGTATATTTAATATCATAATGAAAAACGGACAAATAGGTGTGACATTTCAAGTCTTTCCTCTGAGAACATGAATTATTTTATGAGAATTACACTTTAAGGATTATTAGATTCATGATCAATTGTAGAAGCTTTTTGCATGCTTTCTAACAAAAGAATCATTTTTTACCTTAACAAATCTGAATAATTGATGCTGTTTTCATTTAAAAAAATACAGAAATAAGCCTCTTGAGTTTCTGGAAAATAACCTTTTCTTAGTGGGAGTGGAGACCCTGGAAAAAGAGCTGCAGTAAATGAAAAAAAAAAATCTGCCACTGACAGTTTTTATCTTGGAAATATTTTCTGCTTGAGTTTTTGTTTTGTCTTTTTCTTAAGAAAAATCACTGCAAGTTAGCCTCTAATCCCATTCAAAGCATGACAAATACTGGATGGACAATAAGAATTTGAAAATTTTCCCACTAGCCTTGTTCTGACTCAGATTCCAGGTTGTTAGAAGGGTTGGAAACATGGAATACAGCACAATTCAGCTGAGTATCTGAAAAGGGAGGGCAATTTCTACAGGTGTCATTTTGTAACCCCAGCCAGCAACTAAGCACCGGACAGCCTTTCATTCACTTCCATCCACAGTGGGATGAGGCAGAAAATCAGAAGGGTAAAAGTAAGAGAATTTCGAGGTTCAGATAAGAACAGTTTCATAATTGAAACATAAAACCTTAAAATAAAATAAAATTTAAAAAAATGAAATAAAATGGGGTGCAAAAGAGGAAAGGAGAGAGGAAGGAGGAGGACAATATAGATAGGGAGTATTAAACAGCCATTTTTCTCCGGCTTGAAACAGATACAAAAAATAATGGAAGATTCCTAGCAGAAAATAAGACCACTTTTAGTACATTGTAAAGAAACAATGTTTTTCTAAGAAAAACAGTATAACAGATGGCAAAGTATGTATGCAATAGTTTGTTCAAAAGTAATAAAAAAATAAGTACAATGAAATAGACAACATAAAACAGGAAAAGAAACAACTTATATTAGCAGAAAAGGATAATTAGGATACTTAAGGTGCTGAAAAATATAAAGTGAGTAGAAATATCAAGTTTATAGAGAATAAAACCAATTACATTGAAGTCCTTCACAAGAACTATAAAGGAACTAGCCTCTCAGCAAGAAAACTAGAATATACGGTATTTCATATACATTGGTATTAGGCATTTTTTTTCCACATGAAATATGAAATACATAAGGTGATTGATGATGATGATGATGACAATGACGATGATGAAGATGATGATGGCCAGGCTTTGCAAACAAAGATTTGGGAAGGGCTCTACCCACGTGGGTGCATCCTTCAAGCCTGTGCAGTGGATTTTTTAGGTGAAGTACAGAGTGCATGAAACTGCCCTACTCTTTAACTCCTAAGGTTCATCTGCCATGGCCGAGTGAGCTTGGATGGTGACAGTGAAGTCCTCAGGAACAGAATCTACAGCACCTCGTATTCCCAGGAGGTCTTCCATCCAAGTACTAACTGGGGCTGCCCCTGCTTAGCTTCCGAGACCTGACAGGATTTGGTGTCAGGGTGGCATTTAAATGCCTCACATACATAGGAAGATAAATAAATAAATAAATATACAGCGGAGGAACTGGACATCACACACAGACCAATATGATCAAGTAATGCCATTTATTATACACCACACACAGTTTATATGGAGCTAAAGCTACACACCATTGGCTAAGTTAAACCCTCACACCATCAAGCCACAAACTTTAATTGGTTATAATCCATATCTCACAAGTCCAGTGTTTATATTATCTTATCCTCGCTGTTTTCACGCACCTGCAGAGTCCTGTGAGAACCTGAGGAGCTCCCATGAGAAACCTCTAGGGAGTAGCTAACTCCTCCAAGCAGCTGTGACTTGTTGCTGCTTCTTAGCTGATAGCTAAGTCTCACAGGGTTTGTGCAGACTGGTTTCTGTCCTACAGGATCTTATATAGATCTGTATTGCTCACTTTTGATTTTTCTGTAGCTAGAGGAAGATATGCTTAAAATACATTATGGCAAATTAGATGGCAAAGATCTTTTCCAAGATACATTAAGCAATGCAGATCGAAGGTCTATTTAAAACTGCTGCCCATTATTGTTTCAATAAATAGTAAATCAAAAATTTGCCAATGACTTCAGCATGCACAAAACTAATGCACAATTCATAGGCCAGCTGATGCATGACTCTCTATGTGCTTGAATTTTGCGAGATATATTTACATGCCAAAGAATATTATCTCTGCAGCTGAGAAGTAGTATATGCAGAAGTTATGTAAAAGCTTAGAAGGATTCAGGAAAACACTGGACTAGAGTGAGTTCATTAGCACACTCAGGACAAAAAAAAAAAGTTCAAAGGACCATATCTCACTTTTCAACCTCTTACCAAAGGGCTGAGAAACATGACATCCCTGCGAGTAGGCTGCTTCACATTTTACAATTCAGGATTTGTTCCAACCTCCCCCTTTGCAGGTCATGAAAATGGTCACTGGCAGCAACAGCACAATACCTTGACTGCTTTAATTTGGTAGAACAGCAACTTTGACATTCACATCCCTTTAGAGGCACCAAGGCTAGGTGGGTCATGGAGCCCCAGCCCTGCTCTAATCTTGTGCAGAAGTCTCTGCTGGACTTTTTAATAAGAGTAGGCACTGTATAAAGATAGATCCAGGAAACTGCATCACCTCTGTAATGACTCAAGAGACTGATTTAGAGAGAGCACAGATGGCAGAGTATAGGTAGCCCCTTTTCTCACTGATCCTCTGCTGAAATTCTATTTTAAGGAGTCATTTATCCTTTTTACTTTTGCTTGAGATATACTATGATCTTCATGAGACAATGAAAAAAGGAATCTTTAGCTTTGGCTTATTCAGCCACCATTTAATATGCTGAGGGGTTTTTGTTTGTTTTTTTCACTATTATTATGCCTCAAGATGTAATTTTTAAAGAAGTAATATGTAAAAGAGGAAAGGCATCACAGAGTAAATTGAGAATATTGTATTTTTAGATGGTAGAGTGAAAGTATCTACACTTATGGAGGACATAAAAAAGAAATATTAACAGGTCCCTCTTAAGAAACATTTTAATTGCTAGCAATTTTTGCATGGATGGGACAGGATTGGCAGAAGCAAGTTTTAATCTGAATCTCTTTACACATTTTTTAACAGTGTGTCATAATATAAGCATTAAGAAAGTGAAAATTGTTTGCTTCTTTATTGAATCTTATGGGACTTTGCTTCCCCCAAGCCTGTATTTAAAAACCTGACACATTAGTTATTATTAGGATCACAGATCCATTGAATCATTTAAGTTGAAAAAAACTTTTGAGATAGTTGAGTCCAACAGTTAAGCCACTACTGCCAAGTCCACCACTAAAGCATGTTCCTTAAATACCTCTAGGGATGGTATCTCCACCACTTCCCTGGGCAGCCTGCACCAATGTTTGACAAGCCTTACATCAAGAATTTTTTTTTTCTAATATCCAATCTAAACTTCCCCTCCAGCTCATCTTTAGGTATACACCAGAATACAGGCAAAATAAGAGATTCTAAAGTGGCAATGTCACTGATGATATGTTGGATAAATGCATACAGAAGAGAGAAAAAAGCCAGCAGTCCCTGCGATACATGATTTAACCTGATCAACTCTAACCATTGCTCGATGAACTACAACCTCTGTATAGCCATGACTGGCAAAAATGACTGATTTTAAAAAAAGTTGGAGAAAAAGTAATAGATCAAGCCTAGACTAGCAAGTGGTTACTCGGGAATCAGTTGGTTTAGACTCAAGTTACTGCTCCTGTTAGGAAACAGATGCAATTTTCCACTTCTACTCTTTTGTTCCACTGTTTCCTCAATCAAAACACCCTTGACTTGAGACAGTGTCCTATTAAAAACTATTTGTAGGCAGAAAAGGTTTTTGATTTTGATGAGCTACTGTTGTGTGTCATTGAGGAAATCCTCTGATAATTCTCAGGTCTGAATATTTCCAGTATTAAGAAAATAGCTGGAATTTAAATAGACTTTTGTTGTCAAATATGTATAACCTGGGCGGTCCCGTGGCGTAGTGGAGAGCACTCCGGTCTCCGACTCCCAAGATCTTGAGTTCGAGTCTCAGTGGGACCGTCCCCGGCAGTTCAATGCCTCCCTGCCATCCCATCCCGTCAGATCTCGGATGCTCAGCAGGGTCAGCCCTGGTTAGTACCGGGTGCTGTAGATAGTCCTAAGGACTTCACTGTCACTGTCCAAGCTTGCTTGGCCGTGGCAAATGGACCTTAGGACTTAAACGGTGGGGCCAGTTCTGCACACGCTGAGCCTCACCAAAAAAATCCACTGCGTAGGCTCGAAGGGCACACCCACGTGGGGAGAGCCCTTCCCAAATCTTTGTTCGCGAAGTTTGGCCATTATTATAACCTACACAGTCAGAGCCAGTTTCTCGACAACTGATGAGAGTCAAACTTCTGATTTTCATCACAAATACCTGTATCTTAGTTATAGTGTTATTTGGCATTCACAGGGGTAATGAGTTAAACAATTTCTCATAGATACCATTAAAACTCACATTATTATGCAGAAAGTATAATTTGATTGACACTGCCAAAACCTGTGTTTTACAGCAGTAGTTAATCTGTTCTGTGCTGCACCTACAGCAAACAACATCCTTAATGGCTCAGAAATTATAAATGTTGAAAAAAGAAACATGAAGGCAGACCGGGAAATGCAGTTAAAAAGAGCACTACATTGGTAAACAGTAGTAGATAACAGCATGTTAACTACATTTCCAGACAGAAGGCTTCAAGGATCAAAAAAGGGCATGGCACTGGTATCAATTTATGTATTTCAGAGATCTTTTTCTTCTACAATGAGAATTCAATTTTTTCTTAAATTACTACGGTTTCAAATCCATATCAAAAGTCTTCTAACATTTTTTAAAATAAGAGCAGTAACTATCAATTTGTCTCAAGAATGCAGGCACAAAAGTTATTGTGAAGAGGTTTTCAGGGCAAACCCCAAGAATTTACATCCATAAGTCACATTGATTATTATAGTCTTAGTAGCTTAATTGGACTGTAATTTTGGTTTGCTTTCTATGGTGTTATCAATGGAAAGTGGTACGCAAGATATACTGCTCAGTAAATAAACAAGCAAATATTTCAGAAGGATAATAAGAAAAGCAATTGCTTGGGTTTTCTTGAGAGTTTGGGTTGATATTGTTTTTAGGGATGGATGAATTAGAAATAGGCTCTTCTAAACTAATTAATTGGAAATAATGCACTATGTCTTACCATCCAACAACTTTGCTCTCATAGCCATGCTGTAATACTCATCAGCATTTACATTTTTTTTCACTTTATTTTTTAACCACTGCAGTATTTCATGAGGATCCAATGTCATAATGTATTCCAGCATGAATGTCAGGGTTCTTGGATGGCTGAACACAGAGAATAGTACAGTTTATATGGTCTTCATTTAAGGTTCACTTGCTCAGAGGTTTGATCAGTGTGTCAGGAAAGTGACTCCCACTTATGGCACATCGATGCCATACCAGGTATGATACCATAGTTTCTCAGTTACCTCACAAAGTGTGGTAGCTTTAGTTAGGCCTTAGTTTTGGTAGGCCTCAGTTTAGTAGGTCCTGATGGTGCTACATAGATTAGAAGGGACAAGCATCAGCTGACTTAAGCAACCAAAGAGATGTTTCATATCATCTGATGTCAAATCAAGTATAAAAGCAAGCTTAGGGAGGTGCCTTGGCCCCCTTCTTTCATAGCCACTTGTCTGAGAAAGACATGCTGTGTCGTTCTGGGAGAACCAGACCTCACTGCCACCTTTCCACTACGCAGCTGTTCTGGTTTGGGGAAGTAAACATTATATTGTTGGTTTTTCTCCTCTCTTGCTGAGTGTCTCTTGGGAGGTGTCTTTTGGGGTACTTTCTGTATCCGAAGTGCTGGGAGGTGGCGGTTGTTTGTTCTCTCTTACCTTTGTATATATATATATGTTATACCGTAGTTTGCTTTTAATTTTCTCTCTTCTGTGCAAATATATAAACCAGTACTCTTTTAAGTTTAAGTTTTGGGTTTTTATAACTTTTCTTGGCCAGGAGAGGGGACTTTGTTGTGTAGTTGAACACTTGGCATTTTGCCAAGATTTCAAACCAAAACACAAAGGAAAGAAAAATAATTGGGTTTTTTTCAGCAATATTCTGTAGGAAGGCAGGGAAATTGTATAGTCTATGCAGTGCATTTTCTTTCATTATGATTTGTATTTGGGATCAAGCTATCCCAATTTAATTATTTATGCAAAAATGCTATTAGAAAGAAGGGAAAGCAGAAACCTCTATACCTGTAAACAAAGCCAAGAGCACATAAAAAAAAAGTATTGCACAAATATCTGGCTCCTTTGGACTCACCTCTGTAACATTCAGAGATATTTTGAGTTATTAATGAAAGACAAGATAAGATGCATACCTATAAAGCAGTAGTTTAAAGACTCTATTGCCCTGCAAATATGACACATAGCAGTGACTAAGACTTAAAAAGTTTCTAAAGAGATATTTAGTTTCCTTAAATGAGCAACTTAACAAAACCAAATAATTGTATATCAGGTTTTTCATGTCAATCCTAAAAGATCACTTCTTAGTTTAAGAAATCACCTTTGAGTTAATAAGTCAATTTTTCATTGTCCAATTAGGATCCCTCCTTCCCCTCTTATACTCAGTAATTATTTCACTGATTGTATAAGACAGTTCTTGCCCTTGAAGCAATAGGTACTTGGATTCTTTTGAAGTAAAAATAGGCACATACAATACCACAAGAATAGTTTTGCTAATGTTATGTTCTGTGACTCAAGCTTTGATATCCTGCAGAATTATTTAACTTACGCAAACCAGGCAAACTGTGTGCAAAGCCTGTGGAAGAAACAAGTCAAGAGTTAATTTTATTCAGTACATGGAGATTGTTAAACAATAATTTTTTAGTTATTTTGATAAAATTCTATGTGACAGTAGTCCTTGAAATATGTCTGCAATACCCTTCAGGAAGACATTTGTTATAAACAGGATGCATTTATTACTTCTTCTTAATCCATGGGGTTCAAATAGTAAAAAAACCCAACCCAAACCAAACCAAAAAACCCAACAAAAACAGCAGAAGAAAAAGTGAGGGCTTTTTCTCTTTAAAAAGAACAAATAGCTAGTATGGATACAGGTCTTTTTTCTTGCTAATATTACCCCTTGGTAATGTAAGATATTTTCAGCAAGTACAGCTGTCTCTCCATTCCTTTTCCAGGTAAGAAACCAAGAAAAGAAGTCTTAAAATCATATTATTACCAGTAAGGTAATATTTTTTCTGTGTGTTGCCAGCATGATTTACTTTTATTTCATGTAATTTTATCTAAACATTAAAACTACATGCAAATTAAGAAATGTAATTGTACATAAAATTAACAGTAGTAGGCTTATTCTACAGTTAACTGCAATAAGGTAAAAAATGCAGTGCTGTACTATTACTATTACTAGGGGTATGTCTCTAAAACCATTAGGGCATATCTAGATTTAATGAAGTCAGAAAAAATGTTTCTTGTATTGGTCTAGCACCCATAAAGGGACAGAAGGGAAAGCTTCCTTAGCTGCCAAGGTAATAGCCAACTACATAATAAACATGCAGTTACTGAATACACACTTCATTTAGAAGAATACTAAGTCCTGGACACATTCAAAAATAGATTTACAAACCCAAGGTAATGCGGTTTCGCACCTAAAGTTTACAAGCAATTTTTAGATTAAAGGGCATTCTGTTTACAGATTTACCATAGGGTAGAACTAAAAAGACACTGATATTACAAGTTAAACTTAACAAATGACAGAATATTACAGTGAAATGACAGAGAGATGGTCAGATCCATAGATGAAGAAACATATTACAAATACATACACATATATGTATTTCTTATGTAAACGCCAAGATGTGGTAATGGCAACTGCGACACTGTACATACACATGTGTACATGTATTTTTACATGTACAAAAACTGTAGATTCTTTTTTCAAAGTTAATATGGCTTTACAATACACACTAAATTAAATTTTATCCTGTAAAATAAGCATATGGCAATTAGCAACAAACACATTATCTCCCCCATTGATTCTAGGACTATTACAATCATATGAGTCCTACAAAACATAACACAGGTGTCCTACAAGACACTTCAAACTGATCGCCATGAACATGAAATGTAAATCTGTTGGTGCAAAGGTATAATTACTGGCTTTCACTATGTCCCCGCCATGTATCCACATGTATCTGTGCTTTACACTATCCCTCCCAGCTTAGAAATTGATGCATCAAAGATAGAAAAATATGGTGTTAGGCAAACTCATGATTATTCTTCGGTTAGAAAGAAAATCACATTCCTATCTGATCTTTACATTACACATCACAAATACCACTGGGGCCAACAGGATACATTGTAAGGGAATCCACTGCTAATCAATCAGTCCGTATCCCTGATGAGCTCCATATTTAACGTGTATCTCTGATAATTTATCCACTTTGGATGTTGCTACTTGAATTTCTATTCAGCACAGCATCCCTCCTGACCTAGGATAAAGATTCTCAACTGACAGTCGACAGACCAGACTACAGAAAATCATCCATCACTGACTATGCATACTACAGCTTTGTTTCCCAAATCAGTCTGCAGATATCAATGGCTGCAAACAGCACACTGGGATGTTAGGATAGGACATAGGTAAAAGCTTCTTTTCTAGCAGCATAGTGTAGCACTGAACCGAACCAGTAGCAGAGGTAAAGAACGCCCATTTCGGAAATTCACAAGACTTCAAAGGATGAAGCCACAGCTGAGCTGAAAAGCTGAAAAGGAGTTTGGATAAGATGACCCACAGAGAACCTTTTCATCTTCTGTGGTTCTCTGAAAACCATATGATGACAATATTCTTAATCTGTTCAGACAGACTGGAAACACAAGAAGAAACTTGGCAGGTTATATGCTTCTTCCAGTGGACTTTATTCTTCTGCCGACTGAAAGGGACATTATTAATGAATTTACGGCTCCTGTAATTTTTTATTAGCAATGAATTCACAGTACAGTAAGAAAAATGACAAGACTGCCATTCTGCACTCCTGAGAGAAGCTCTAACTTGAAAGGTGGGAACTAAAAGCATAAGGGCTATACTTATCACATATATTTCTATCTAATTTATACGTACCTTAGGTCATGTCTACAGGTCATCCTGAGTTGGAGATGTCTTGTGACTGTCTTCTTCCATTGTGTCAGGTATCCCAGATATAATTCTTCTCTGTGTTGAATGATAACACAACTGATCTCGTACAGATGGTGCACTTTCAAACATGTTTAGTAGATCCACTTACAGCAACACCCTTATGTCTTGTGGTCCACTTGAATTCAGCCAACTTGTACACCACGGTTATACTTTCAAACTTTTGGGCAAATTTTTCACAGGACATATAGCCAGGCATGGGGAAGGCAAGTCTCTGCTAAGGAGAGATAAGCAAACATCAAGAGTTCATTGTTTCTAGCTCGGACTCTAATGGCCTTTCTATTGAAAAGCTAATAGCTTTTCTGCAAAGATGGGATTTTCCTTTCCTTCTTTTGCCTGTGCTCTGAGGTGGTGGGGGAAGCCCAATTCTTTCCATGTGTGGCTTTAGCTGAAACACCAGCAAAAGAGGGGAGAGAAAAGGGGGGAAGGAAAGGAGGGTCTGGCTAATTCTTTATATTTTATTTTTTATTTCTTCTTGCGGGGTGTTTTCTTTTGCTCCGGAAACGGGACTGCCGGGGAGGGCAGACGTGCCTTTGCTGGAGCTGTGCCTCCTCGGTTTGGATCGGCGGGTCCCAGCTCTTACCCTTGCTGACTTGGACCTCGGTGGCNTCTGATGCGGTGGGGGAAGCCCAATTCTTTCCATGTGTGGCTTTAGCTGAAACACCAGCAAAAGAGGGGAGAGAAAAGGGGGGAAGGAAAGGAGGGTCTGGCTAATTCTTTATATTTTATTTTTTATTTCTTCTTGCGGGGTGTTTTCTTTTGCTCCGGAAACGGGACTGCCGGGGAGGGCAGACGTGCCTTTGCTGGAGCTGTGCCTCCTCGGTTTGGATCGGCGGGTCCCAGCTCTTACCCTTGCTGACTTGGACCTCGGTGGCCGTCTGTGCCGAAGTCAGCCGCCAGCAGTGTGAGTTCATGGGCACCTCCGAGGGGAGGACCAGTCCTTTCCCCCTTTTCTCCCAGGGGGACACCTCGTGGGACAGCTCCGACCCCGCACCCGCGGCCACCGACGCGCTGCAGCCGCTGCCCAACGGCTCCCCCTGCCGGCCATCGGGGGCCGAAAGCGCGCCCCTGCTGTCTGTGGCTACAACTGCACCGGAGGACAAAGTAGGACTTCGAATCATGGAATCAGCTGGGTTGGAAAAGACCTCTGATATCAAGTCCAACCTGTGATCCACTACGTCCGCGGTTACTAGATAGACCATGGCACTAAGTGCCATATCCAGTCTACCTTAAAACCTCCAAGGATGGGGAATCCACAACTTCCCGGGACAGCCCATTTCAATGCCAGATCAACCACTCTATAAAGAATTTCTTCCTAATATCTGACCTAAACCTACTCTGGCAGAGCTTAAGACCATGCCCTCTTGTCATACAGATAGTTGCCTGAGAGAAGAGACCAACCTCCACCTGGCTACAACCTCCTTTCAGGTAATTGTAGAGAGTGATGGGGTCTCTCCTGAGCCTCTTCTTTTCCAAGGCTGAACAAACCCAGCTCACTCAGCCTCTCCTCACAGGGCTTGTGTTCAAGTCCCTTCACCAGACGTGTTATTCTTCTCTGGACTTGCTCCAGCACCTTGACATCCTTCCTGAACTGCGGGGCCCAGAACTGAACACAATACTCAAGGTGTGGCCTCACTGGCGCAGAGTACAGGGGAGGAATCACTTCCCTGAACCTGTTGGCCACACTATTCCTAATACAGGCCAGGATGCCATTGGCCTTCTTGGCCATCTGAGCACACTGCTGGCTCATGTTCAGCTTCCTGCCAATCCAGACTTGCAGGTCTTTTTCTGCCTGGCTGCTCTCCGGCCACTCTGTCCCCAGCCTGTAGTGCTCCATGGGGTTGTTGTGGCCAAAGTACAAGCCCCAGCATTTGGCTTTGTCATTCCATTGGAATCAACCCAACTCTTCAGTCTTTCCAGCTCCCTTTGCAGAGCCCTTCTGCCTTCCAGCTGATTGACACTCCCCTGCAACTTAGTGTCATCTGCAAATTTGCTAATGGACTCAATCCCCTCATCTAAATCATTGATAAAGCTGTTAAAAAAAAACTGGGCCCAACACTGACGCCTGGGGCACACCACTGGTGACCAGCCACCAGCTGGATGCAGCCCCATTCACCAGCACTCTCTGGGCCCTGTCATCCTGTCAGCTCTTAACCCAGTAGAGACTGTGCCTGTNCCTTTGCAGAGCCCTTCTGCCTTCCAGCTGATTGACACTCCCCTGCAACTTAGTGTCATCTGCAAATTTGCTAATGGACTCAATCCCCTCATCTAAATCATTGATAAAGCTGTTAAAAAAAAACTGGGCCCAACACTGACGCCTGGGGCACACCATTGGTGACCAGCCACCAGCTGGATGCAGCCCCATTCACCAGCTCTCTCTGGGCCCTGTCATCCTGTCAGCTCTTAACCCATTAGAGACTGTGCCTGTCCAAGCCATGGGCTGCAGCTTTTCCAGGAGTATGTTATGGGAGACGGTGTCCAAGGCGTTGATTGTTTAAAAGCTTTGGTTACAGTGTTGTTGCTTGTTGCATTTCTTTTTGTTCTATATAATTTGTAGTAAAGAACTGTTGTTCTCTTTTCTACATTTTTTGCCTGAAGCCTCTTAAATTCAAAGGTTATGATGGTCCATGGAGCAGGAGTTTCTTTTTCTAGTCCAGGAAGATTCCTCACCTTCCCTGACATCTTGTTGTTTTCTTTTTTGTTGTTTTGTTTTGTTTTGTTTTGTTTTAGGGGTTTCCAACCAAATACAATGGAAACTAGTTGTTCCAGCTCACTTGTACCAGCATTAAACTGGCACAGAAATGTATGAGGATGGGCTGATATCACAACATTGCTATATATGCAGCAAATGCTCAAACTATAATCACCAGCTGAAGACAGGAGAATGACTATTTACCCAACCACAAGATTTTTTTTTTTTAAATCCTACTTTTTGGAATCTGTTGTGCAAGTTGCAGAATGGAAAATTATTTTAAGAAACATTATAAATGTCAGATTGTGAACAGCTATAACTTCAGTGGACATTTAGGCCAGCTCTGGTATTAGTGTTTACTCTCCTGAGAGAATAGTTTCCTTTCCAGAGAAAGTCTATAAAGATGTTAATGGGAATAAAATTGATTTTGTTTCTGCTAAGTATTTCGACAGTGTTAAAAGATTGAATCAAAACAAGAAACTATGTATAACATATCTTTTCAATTGCTCCTGGATTTTACAGTTCAAGATCTTGAAGCAGCTGTCTTTTGAAACCTTCAACCTACATAAACATAGCTTTACCTCTCTTTTATGTCATGAGAATATGTAGAAAAACTATCAAATTTCCATTTACATCATTATTTTCTGGCACTTTCATTAAGATTTTTATCCTAAGCTGCAAATAGATATCTAAAGAATTCATTTGATTTCATCAGACCATTAGAAAACGGTGAAATTTTCTCCTTGAACTCTTTTTTTATGACTTGTACTATTTTCTCTTTATGGTGCAAAATACTTGAATTTCTATTCAAAATGCGTGCTGCTCTGCATTATCGACATTGATGTATTTGCTTCTGACATATATTATCTGTCAAAGGTGTAGCATTAAAAAGTTACCTTTTAAGATGACATTACAACTTAGATGAAAAAGATTAAAAAGCTTGACTTTTGAAATATTCAGTTACTTGTCAATGTTTGTGAATCAGTAATATGCGCCAGTATCATCTGCAATCACCTATTATCTAAATTCTTAATTTTTCAGTCAACAAATTATTCAATGTTTACACACCAAGTAATGCTGCAGAAACTACATTGATTTTCAGTTCACAGCATTTTGACCAGAAAGAAGAATATATATTTTATTTTCCTTTTCTGCCCCATCTAACCCTCTTGGGGTTTCTTAGGTAAAGGGGACTTTGAAAGAGAACATTTGTCCTAGCCAGCTGGAGCCAAGAAAGTGCCTTAAACCATACACATTAAATGACATAATGCTCCATTCTATGTGATCTCTCCAACAGATAATACAAATAACACTGTTTTCCACTATGCCACAGTCTGCACATTTTTCTGTGTACATAGGCTCCCTACTATTTCAAACAGTATCAGGAGACAAGTAAAACAGATTGCAAGAGACATTTGATGCAAAATACAATGTAGCTGAGCAAACCTCTAATACTTCTCTAAGTTTTCTGTTAAATGTAAGAGGAAGGACTTAAATCTTGAGTAGATGAATCTTGAACAGAGTAAATTCTCAAGAGTGTAACTCAAATTAAATTATGTTAAAAATCTCCAAGTTGAAAAAATACGATTTTTCCTTATTGAGATACTTGTCTCATGTGGCAAGGAAAGGTATATTACACAACACATACATCAGATCACTCATCACAAGTAAACTAAGATCCAGGGAGCTAAAAGAACTGGCACCGGAACATTGTATTGAAAGATAAACATTTCCAGGAGCATAATTATAGATACACATCTCTGTGAATTAAAATCATAATGAAACATACTATTGAGTTCATGAAAGCACTAAGAACATAACATGGTTGCACTTTGATATACATTTTCTGATTAATTTCACCTGCATTTTAATAAAGACAACCAAGTATTTCATCTGAGTTACCTTCTGTAATCATAGAACTAATAATAATGATGCCTAAGGGGTTTTTGATTTTCCCATTTTTATAAATTTTAGAAATACTTGTAACTGTAGTAAGAAAGCAAATGTAGTGTGTTAATATTTCTGGCAGCTTAGAGTTCATCGTTTATGTATCCTAACACCTACCATATATCAGTAGCTCAAATTCTTTTAGTGTTTAGACGTCTTTTCAAGGAAGAAGGCTGAAGAATATCAAAAGGCCTACAGAACAAGACATAAGCATAAGCCAACAACCTTGGTTCTAAGAACACTGGAAAACCTCCAAGAGCCCTATGTGTGCTGAGGAAGACAAACATGAAGAACACAGGGTCCCACTGACCCAGACTCAAATCCTAAGGAGGTGTTACTGGGAGCATGACAGGGCTAGACTGAGAGATGTGTGAACTGGGGATTGGGTGGACATTATTATAAAAATCATGGAAATCAGTGTTCACGGGGGCATATCACCATGTATTCCAAAAAGCCCTAAGTCTAGATATTAAAGAATCTACCTTTTTATCTTAGCCCATACTAACTTGGCTCGGAGTCTGTTTTTTGGAGTCTCTCACAGCATCAATAATAATCATTCTTTTTAAATTAATGGGACACCTTACACAGAAATCCACTATTGCAAACTGCAGAAACTAAACCGAATATAACAGATACCCACTTTATTTTATTTTCCATACAATGTAAGATGCTGTGTCTGGAACAGCACTAATATATACATTGCTATTACTGCTTGAAGTTTGGGTCTCTATGTCTGCAGTTGACCACAGTGCTATTGCAGGCATACAGAAAAAACTCTGGAGTGCTACGGAGAGTAAGTAATCTAGGTTCTGGGTATGACACTGAAAAATGCTGCTTCCCTAGACATCTCCTCAAATAATCTGATGGATCATTTATTACAATTAAAATTTGCACAGAGAACAGCATGTCAGCACCTTACGCCAAATCCCATTTTGCTAGCAATGTCACGAGACCACAGAGGCCTATCCCTATTTGCTTATAATCCAAATACAAAACAACACAGATACAGGTAGATGAGGGGTTGTCATACCACTAAGACAATATTAGCAAGCATAATAGCAAACAGAATACCATTTATAGAATAATTATTATTCAGTGTTAGCTTAGAATTTTGGACTGGTACTATGGGCTTTCTACCATTTATTTTCCTTCAAATGGAGCTCTGTGCTATTACTGTAACTCAGTAGCATTATGAGGTGCATTTTCCCCTTAAACCAAAATTGAATATTAGCATTTTGTAACATTACCCACTTATATGTTCTAGTATGAAGTGAAGCCAAAGTAGGTTCAAGGGATGAGGGAATCCAGCTCATAAAATGTTAATCATTGCTCCTATAAAAATGTTAATTAACTCAGGTCTAAAATGCCAACAAAAACATGAGTATCACCTTCATTGTGGATTTGGAAGTACTGATTGTCTACCTGTCCTGCAGAGAAAAAGAGGTATTTATAAAACAGAAAGTAAAACAGGATTTTACATGTTATATAAAAAAGCAATACATTTTCTGACTTAGGACCATGTACTTGAAAAAATTAAGTCTCAGAATACTGAGAAAGCAGGCTTCATCTCTGTCCTCCTGAACAAGTTGCTGAGCAGTCACTGCTGTAACTGTACACGGCCCAGAAACATTATTTCAAGGAAGCTCATAATTTTGGAGCAGATGTCTCAGCAGCCACTGAAGAACCAACCAGGCATACAGGCTCTTGTTTGTTAGCTTCCTATTGCTCAGTTTTCCTTGAGTTTCACTTTTCCTGTTGATATTTGCCATGATATAAAGAGTGGCATGACCCACGGGATGCCAAGGCACTCCAGTGATTAATCACTGCAACTCCTTTAGCCCATGAATGGCATGAGAATTTGTGACAGATGCACTTGACCCTTTGCTGTACTTTCATTCAGGCTGACTAAGGAGCAACAGACTTCATACCCTGTAGTGATACTGTGAACTGGAAAGTTCCTGGCTCATATACAAGGAGTGAGGGGGTCCTGGAAAAAATATTTTGAAACATGGCTTTGAAGCCCCAAAAATTCAAGATAAGATAACCAAAAAATAAAACAAGCCAGTAGAGCTATATATTTTCTATACTTTTGACTAGCACCAACTACTTCACTCTATAAATATTCCCATCAGGATGGGCACAATTCTGAATTCTCACTGAATTGCAACTGTGCTGCACACCAGTGCCTCTCCCATTGAGTAGGGATGACTTTCAAGGTTTGAGATCCCTTACTTGAAACTAAGAGACTCCTCCTTGCCCAAGGTGGGAAGATCCCTTTACTCACAACAGATCCTTGGTAAGTGACTGATAACTTGCTGAATTAACAGTAATGAAATATTATTACTTCATGTAGCTACTCTAATAATTGCTATAAACTTTGTATAGCTACTTCCATGAGATATAAACCATTGTCCATGTCTGAGATTAAGACTGGACCTAGCCACATATAGGCTGCCTAAGGAATTTAGAAAGGAATGGAGTCCACTTTGAGCCTCATGACTCAAGCAAATGGTCTTCCTTATCCTTTGCATCTCTGGTCTCTGTGTGAAACTCGATTCTGATTCAATTTATTTTAGAATCATAGAATCGATCGGGTTGGAAAAGACCTCCAAGATCATCAAGTCCAACCCTTGGTCCAACTCCAGTCCATTTACTAGATCATGGCACTCAGTGCCACATCCAATCTGCGTTTAAAAATCTCCAGGGATGGTGAATCCACCNCAGGACAGGATCCCATTGGCCTTCTTGGCCACCTGGGCACACTGTTGGCTCATGTTGAGCTTCCTGTCAATTAGTACCCCCAGGTCCCTTTCTGCCTGGCTGCTCTCCAGCCACTCTGTGCCCAGCCTGTAGCGCTGCATGGGGTTGTTGTGGCCAAAGTGCAGGACCCGGCACATTTTGTGTATTTCTTCCATGCAGTAATTAATAAGGTGAACCCTGATGTCAGACTTATTTGAATCTTGGTAAAACATTAATAAAATTTGCTAAATTCCATTGAATGTATTGACTGACTATCTCAAAATATTATTTTAACTCAATAAAACACATTGCTTCTCTCTTTTGGGTGATGTGCCTTTCCCTCTTCAGAACAAGCTGGCATCATCAGCAGTATGACACGTAGTATCAGATTATTTAAAAGGCAATTAAATGCCACCTTTACACCCAATCCCGTCAGGTCTCGGAACTTAAGCAGGGTCAGCCCCAGTTAGTACTTGGATGGGAGACCTTCTGGGAATACCTTGAGCTGTAGGTTCTAGTCCTGAGGACTTCACTGTCACCGTCCAAGCTCGCTCCTCCATGGCAGATGAACTTTAGGAGTTAAAGGGTGGGGCCAGTTTCACGCATGCTGTGCCTCACCTAAAAAATCCGCTGCGCAGGCTTGAAGGACACATCCGCGTGGATAGAGTCCTTCTCAAATTTTCATTTGTGAAGCCTAGCCATGCGATAATCAGATTATTTAGAGAGGCATGATAAAAACCTGAGTCTCAGCTCCTCAGAACAATGTGCTTGTGATGAGTGGTGTGATTGGGAAGCTGTGGAAGAACAGCTAAAGGTGGCCAGGGGGTGTATAAAGAATGAAAAAGGGAAAGGAATTATTTGCAAGCTGCTAAGTATCTGTTTAGACACTGCTTATCAGTACAGGAAGAAGAATAATGGAAAGGAGTAAGACTTAAAAGAAGAAATATAAAACAGAAAAGCAGCTGAGTTAACACTGTATTTGAAAACTGAACAGCTGCAAAAAAAAATAGGAAGAAAGGTAGAAAGAACAAAGCTAGAAGAAAAGGTCCAGTTTACACTTATGCAGGCTCCCCATCCACCTGACACTGTTCAGTTAGGAAATTATTAGTATCTCCTGAATAGTGAGATGAGGACATATAGGCTGATGCTGATGATAGCAAACAGGTAAAGATGATTATTTGTTTCTCAAAGCCAGACCATGATTAAAACAGAACAGTGTAAAGCACCTCTGGATGATGCTCTGAGATATATACTGTGTGACACACTCCCTGGGATCTGTTACAATTGGCAAATTTGCAAGTACAGGAGAATAGTGAAATTGAAACACAGTATTTGTGGCAAGGCTACTGTGTCAGCTACTGAATAATGATGAGTGGAGGTGAATCAAATTTCATTTGGGGTACAGGAGCTCTCTTAAATATAGGACCCAATGTTGCACACAGGTTTCACTCTATCACCAGCAGGGTAGCTTACTGGACTGGGAAAATAGATGCTATGAGCACGGTGAACCTGTAACATGTCTTACTGAGATCTCTACAGCCATCACAAAATCAGCCTGCATCTAAGACATGCATGAATGAGGATGCAATGATATCCCAATGTCTGATGCAACTGATTATGTGATGCATATACTATTACTTAGAGTCTTAGCAGTTCTTGAAACTACTTATTTGCAAAATGGGATGAAATTAAAAGATCCAGGACTCAATGAGGGATTGGGTGATAATGATCCCTGAAAACAACTTCCTACCTGGGTAGAATTAATGCACGGCATTTTACACCATGCCTGTAAAGTGGGGTGGGACAATTCATCAGACAAAAGACAGTACACCAGACCCTGGGCAGATCATTGATTGCAACTGGTAAAACAAACACCCCCACAGGGATCAGCAGCTGGACCAAGGCAATACACAGTTAAAGATCAGTGAGCATGTCGCAGTCTTGGTCTTTTGGGACAGGACCAGACTGGCGACGGGGGTTCTTTTGCTGCCTGCTGAGCTGCGGTGGATCGAGGCTGCAAGGGCTTAAGGTTGAGTTCACCCACCCCGCGACCCGCAATGAAGACACGGAGACGAAGCGAACACCTTGAAAGCCTAAGCCGATCCAATTTATTAACAAAGTGGAGGGCTTTTATGCCCTCGGGAGAAAGAACCTTCTAGAAACTGGGTGGAGATAAGGTGGAGCATGCAAATCCGCTACAAACCATTGGAACAAGAACTTATGTGGCTGGCAACCTTGGGAGGAACAAACAGGAGCTAACAGGATCGGACAGCTCCCCAGGGAGAACTGACCAATGGTAGCTGTACCCTCACTGACAGCCTGCACCTGCCGGTGCTACCAGCACCATAGGAACAGGGGTGACAGAACTTTTTATTTCAACATTAATAGAGAACTGGGGTAACTGCAGGCAAAGTCCTGGGTATTGGGTCACAGTCCGGCTGGGGATGGTCCTCCTGGACCTTCCATACGTGGAAGTTGGTCACTTTGTCCCTCTCAGTCTTCCACTCGTCCATAATCGTGCAGGTGCCATCTCCAACATGAGCACTATGAGCAGAAAAATAAACTGTGAAGAAAAGCATTTGCACTAGACATTCCCTGAGCTGTAATTCAGGGACAGCTTGATGGCATCATCTTAGGTTTAATTCAAGCATCTCAGAAAGGTGATGATGGTGCAAGGAGAGATCATACTCCAGACACTCTGACACCACTGACAGATCCAAAAGAGAATGATAACTTACCCCTTAGGGATGTATGACAAAGCATGAGGCAATAAACAAGTAATGCCAGGACAACAACTAACCTGCTTCTCAGGCAAGTGGAATCTTATCAGTGGAAAAATAATAATGGCCCATATATTTTGATTCCAGTTGGTCCTCAACAAAAATTGGTAACAATTTTTTATTCTAGTTTTCTAGTTTGTACAAAGTAGGGAACTGGGTGATAACCCAGAAAAAAAGCTAGCTCCTTGATCATGAAAACTTTACACTGTACCCCTGTTTTCTAGTTTTATCTCTTGCTTCTCATGCTAATTAGTCTTCACGTACAATTCTTCCCCCCATTTCAGTTGGGGTTCTGTTTTGAGTAGATGGTCAATAAACCAATAGTCACAATCTCCCACTGCAAGAAATACCTTTCCCCCATTACTTCTCAGTTCTGCTGACTTCACTCCTGGTGACTGTCATCTGGACAGCCCATTCATCCTGGGATTTTCTTTTTTCCTTAAAATAAAAGATTAGCTAAGCATACAATGTTTACAATGCAATTGCTTAATCATAACTGTCCAGCTTCAGCTACTGATTAACAACTAAAAAACTTGCATAGTTTGACTCAAATCTTAAGGGGCTCAGATCTTGAGAGGTTGGATATCACATGCAGTCCCTGCACTATCTCATTAAAAGATTGCTAATGTACCACAATACCTATTTCTGCTCTGACACAAAACAGAATTTCTGACAGCAGACTTGAAAAAACTGCAGATTCTTTCAAGAAACTACCCCCTGTACAATCCACTGGTCTGACAGGAAGACAGATGGGAGGTAATGTCTAGCAATTGATTATCAGGGCTTAAATTCCAGTACGGTCCTGCTAATGACTTCAGTACCCAGTATGGCAACTTCAATAACCACACTACAAGCAGCCACATACTTATTGATGGCAGTGCTAGGTGTGAAAGATATGTTCTTTTTGATCTTCTTAAAAGGAGAAGATAAAGAAGAATTTTATTTTGGAGAGGTTACAAATTTAACAGAGCCCAAGGATATAAACTTTCATCTACAATTGCCCATGCTGCACTTTCTGAACTCACTCCCTCAAGATGTAAAACTGTACCAACCTACAGATGATATTCTAGTCAGAGGAACTTCCCCTGAAAAGGTGGCAGAAGCAGCAGAAGCAGTGTGGCAAGAACTACATAAAGTAAAAGTTGGCATTCCATCTGAGAAATGTCAGGGACCAAGCAGAAAAGTAAAGTTTTTAAATGCTTGATGGATAGTATGCACTGCAGTGTTTCCTCCAGATACCTTAAGAAGAAATGAACAACTGTTTATACCCATTTACGGTTGATGAAAATTTTAGATTATTTGGGAAAGCGAGTACCTGGATTTTCTACCATTGCTTATCCATTATATTAATTTCTAAATAAGGACAAACCCTGGGAGTGGAAATTAGAATATGAGGTGGCACTAAAAAGTCACTGAAGAATGAAACACGTATCAGTCACTGGGACCAGTACATCCTCACGACCCTCACCTCTCCCAAACAGTCAAGAGGAAATGTGGCTTGTATCTTAGCAACAGAATTAGGAATATTAGGAGTATTAGAATTAGGAGTATTAAACAGCACAAATGCTGAAGTTTTAGCAAACAAGTAAGCTTTGCAACAAGTAATTTACATAAGTTAAACTTCCATTACAATGTTCTTTATTGCACTGGCTCTTACCTGATGTATTATCTCAACAGGAAGGGGAACAACAACTAATTGCAAACACACTAGGTTCAGCCCAAGTTAATGTGTCTTAGTTGTATTCAAGCTCAGCTGTGGGTACAATCTACTGTGGCAGCACTTTGAAGAGAAGGTGAAGAGGGCACCTTACTCACTGAAATTCAAAAGGTAATCTGGGTAAATGCAACTGAATTTGAAAGGCAATTCCAATCCCAGTGGTGTCTTATTCATTTTTACCTATGACCCTACTGACAGCAAATCCACACCTTTTAGTGTAACAATATCCCGTGCTTTGGTATATGTTATATACCACATCATTAAGCTGAAATTAAATCATAATGGAACTGTACTCCATACAATAGAACACGGAGTATGGGCTCAGTGAAAGCGAAACAAATAGCAGATTGTTGATGTTGATATATGTGTTGTGTGAGACCTACAAGGATTTGTGAAAGCAATGTCATTAAAGCCCAAGACATCTGTCTTGGCACTGAGAAAAATATTTGCCATTTTGAGATACATCCTGACAAAACCTCTAAAACTGTATTGCTATATATTGGAAATGAATGTGTTTGTTATGAGAACTCACTATGATTTTATATTTCTAAGCAATATCACTGTAGATAAAAGTAATCACTCAAATATTTGTAGATTTAATTTCACTGAAATTTTGGTCTGTGACTTTAACTATTCAGCTCCTGACACTTCACATCAATTATTAAAACCTAACTATACATTATATCAAGATCTACTACCTATCTCCACTGAAAAATATCTTACCTTATTAGAAAGCTATTAGAACATGAAGATCTCTACTGGTTGTAGAAAAAAAGTTCAAGAAAAGAAACAAATAGTCCTGATTACTTCTCAACATGATGCAAAACAAATAAATCATCTTCTGAAAAGAATGAAAAGGAGGGAAACGTTATTCAGATGTTCACTAACAGCAACAAGAAATTTGATTCTAATCCTTTGTCCTGTTTTGATTTTGTTAACTCTAACAATAAGATGCTTTTTACTTACAATATTTCCATGTAAAGTTTTGGTACTTGACAAAGCAAATATTCCTTGTTCATCATGTGAAATCTCTCAATAATATACAAAAGTAACATAAAATTCATAGTAATATTTTACACTAAAAGCTGGTTTCTTACCATGGGTCCTCAAGAGTGCCAACAGGATCTATCAAGTGTTTCTAACATAGAGGGAAGAGGTGACCCTATGACATGAAGTAAGTAGACTATAGTTACAGGATGGAGTGTAACAGACATATTTTACCCCTCACTGTTCATTCTGACTCAATGTTCCTTTGTCTTTCTTCCATGAAGTAATTGTTAGGGAGAGACTTGCCATCAAACTTGTTGAACCTTGGTTAACACTGTTAATCTTTGTTAAATTCCATTGATTTTATTCAACTCTGCCAAATTATTATTTGCCTCAATAAAACATATTGCTCCTTCTCTCTTTTGGGTAAGGTGCCTTTCACTCATCCACAACAGAGTTGTAATACACCAACATAACAGACCATGAGCTACGAAACAAATAAGGTGCTGGATTTTTTAGTTAGACTCAGCCCTGGTAGTAGCAGATGAAGTGTCAGGCAANNNNGAAAAAAAGGAAAAAATATTTGCCAAAATAAATCACATTTGCAGCATATTCCAGTAAAACATACACACTCACACCGCTTCTAAAAGGTCAGGGAAAATAAGTTTCATTCATTATTTCAGGCTGACAAAAGGGTAACAATAGTAAATGTCTGACTCATATCACTAAAAGAAAAAAACATGCTAATCATTTGTACTAATAACATCCCTAAAAATGCAGAGCTCCTGAAAGGGGCTTTTAACCAAAAGGTAATCACAAAAATGCTTCTTATTCAAGTGAAACAAAAGATTACCTGTATAAAGTGCTGTGAAATGTAATTAATATCTACTTCTTGCTTTTTACTCATTCTTTTTCCACATTTAATTCTGATTAATTTTTAAGAAGACACTGATTTGAAAAACTGAAAAGCATTCTCTCACAGCCCATAGAACTAACTTTCATTCTCTTTATGACAGCACCAGGCAGAGATGTTGGCACCCTGAATATGACATTAAATATCAAGAGAAATAGCTAGTAGACATATTACAGGGAAAACATATTTGTTTTCTCCTTTTTCATGGCTTGTCCATTTAGCACATGGAAGTGATTCTGTATCACACCTTCCTGTTTAAGAGCAAAATTATTTTCTGATTTAACTGGTGATGATGTGGCTACCACTGCCTCACAGATTTCCTATGAGTGGGCAGATGCATCACTTAAAAAGTTAGCTTACTTCGTACAGGAAATAGAGGTCTAGTAGCCATCATTTCTTCTTGACAAAGAGGAATTAACTGCCTGCTTGTGTCAGACCAAAGAGGTAGATAGAAGATTTCACTTTCCATCTGTCAGTGTGATATATTTTGTATGGAATGAATGATATTTTAAAAGATGATTATTGATGTTTGCCATTGTTTTTCAGGTCACATACTTCAGCCTAACAAGTTTCTCGTGTTTGGTTTTGAGTGGAAGTGTGCATTCAAATTCATAATGGTTTATCTGCATAGATTAACAATTACTTAAAACATTAATGATGAGGCACCCTGCAGCTTGAAACATGCATGTAGACCTCCTGTCTACAACCTTTGAAAATACTGACTTCCTTTGGGAAAGTAAGTCTCATGTTTAGTTCTATACACATTCATTGTTAGAGTACTGCAAATGCACAGTGCTAAGAAAGCAGTCTCAAGAGAAGCACTTTCTTCAAAGTTAGGCTGCACTCAAGCAGCATTCTACCTGCTCAAGGAAAACTAGATCTGATACTCTTTGGGGAAAGAAAAGAACAGGTATCATTAAAGAACAAGACTAGTAGAGTATCTATCAAAGTAGAGATAGAGACTAGTGGGAAGCTACA
>VWZD01008537.1:40646-70206 GCA_013396695.1 Sakesphorus luctuosus
AAAAGCTAAGTCACTAGAATAGAATAAAACATATGTCATTTTGAGGCAGGGTACTTAATATGGAAATTTTGCACACTCAATACCTGAGATACATGTATCAACAAAGATCCCACCTGCTCTTAATTAAGTTAGCAATTAACTAAGTAATGCTACTTGAAATCAGTAATCCTGGCCCAGTTTGATCCCACACACTACATCCAGAATCCCCTTCAAAATCAGGATACATGATCTTTAATGTGTAAACAAATCAAAGGACTTGTAATACTTATAAAAACTCTTCAAGTTTCTATAGATACAGCCAACTGCTTGTCTTCAAGCAGCTTATCACTGCCATCATTGTATTTCTGAGATCTTATCTCCTTTCTTCAGCTAAGTGTTCCTGTAAGTGGCTGAACCTTTGCATGCTCAGTTTTTTATGCAAACTACCAGTCATACCTGAAGAAGTATAGGCTAGCAAACAGGAGGATCACTCACATATAGAATTTGCAAATAGCTTTCCCAAAAAAGAAAATGGGGGGGGGAAGAAAGCAAATTACTCTCATTTGTTCTAAAATTGATCCTAGGACACAACCTCTAAGATCTGGAAGTCTAGACAGTAAGAAGATTACAAGTTTGTGAGCCTTTATTTTTTACTTCTTTCTAAATCTGTCCCCTTTCAACAAAATTGAAGAATGTTGCTGCTAGGCCAGTCAGCATGTTTGTAGCAGGAAGAATATTGCAACTTCGTATATTTTAGGCACAGAAAATTAATGTGTAAAATCTCATTTCCTTTTCAATCTAGCAAAAAAGAGCTACTACCAATACTCCTCTTTTATTTGTTTGGCTGGTTGGTTGGTTAGTTTTTTTTTTTTTAGCGGGGGCGGTATTTTGTGTAAAAAACACTGTTCCGTTGCTACTAATGCAGAGTCCTCTATTGTTGGAGATGGCACCTACGTGGACATGGATGAGTGGAGAAAGGAAAGGGACAAAGAAGTGGACTTCCACGTATGGAAGGTCCAGGAGGACCATCCCTAAGCCGGACTGTGACCCAATACCCAGGACTTTGCCTGCAGTTACCCCAGTTCTCTATTAATGTTGAAATAAAAAGTTCTGTCACCCCTGTCCCTGTAGTGCTGGTAGCACTGGCAGGCTCAGCCTGTCAGTGTAAGTACAGCTACCATTGGTCAGTTCTCCCTGGGGAGCTGTCCGATCCTGTTAGCCCCTGTTTGTTCCTCCCAAGGTTGCCACCCACATAAGTTCTTGTTCCAATGGTTTGTAGCGGATTTGCATGCTCCGCCTTATCTCCACCCAGTTTCTAGCAGGTTCTTTCTTCCCGAGGGCATAAAAAGCCCTCCACTTTGTTAATAAAGGGGATCGGCTTAGGCTTTCAAGGTGTTCGCTTCGTCTCCATGTCTTCATTGCGGGTCGCGGGGTGGGTGAACTCAACCTTAAGCCCTTGCAGCCTCGATCCACCGCAGCTCAGCAGGCAGCACAAGAACCCCCGTCGCCGGTCTGGTCCTATCCCAAAAGACCAAGACTGCGACACTCTATCTACGTATGCAGTTGTCTGGAGAAGTTTCTTTAACCACCAGTACTGATAAACAAGCTTCCTGATGGCCTTATCACAGGCTTTACTGTAAAGGAGAACTTAATGATAACCACAGGGGCCAGATCTGCACAAGTCCCTTAGAGCCCAGTGTCCAAGATCTGTCAAGGGAGGTGCTATAAAGCATGGCTGATTCTCTCCCCTCCCTACAAACCACAAACTAGACTACCATGCTTCAGACTTAAGTGGGATATTGAAAAGGCTTAAAAATTACTCAGAAAAAACCACATGGTCTTTTAGTTGTGTGTGCTCCAGAGCAGTTATCTTGTACAGTGCAGCTGAAATACTGAAGCACAGAAGGAAATAACAGGCAATATTAAAAGGTGTTGCAAAATCTTAAGCCCTCAAATCTAAGAGGCTGCTGCAGGGAGAAGTGATCTGAGAAATCTAAGATCAAAGCAGTCAGGAGGCACAAAAAGGGCTCAAAAAGACAGACCATAGAAGTACAGATTTATGTGACATAAAATGGTTAGTCACATAGCAATCACAACCAGGGACTACACACTTGGCCATGGAAACAGACTTCTCAGTAAAAAAGAGCTCCTTTTTCCTTTCATTTTTGGATTGTAAAGTCTCATTCAAACTCTTCATTAAGTTATTGTATAATAATAAATAATAAAAAGTAACTTTTTACCTAACTTTTATCATTCCCAATATACTCCTTGTATGAAAGCTGTCTTTGAGGTGAGAACAGCAGAAACTTACACATACACAGATAAAAAAATACAGAAACATTTTTCCCACCCTGAACTGTTTTAATCAAATACAAATATTATCAACTTAAAATAAGTTTTCTCTATTCATGTAATCTTTGATATTTTTTGTAATAATTATTAGGTTTTTATATAATATTTATTTTTACAATGCTATTTCACCAACTGTACTTCTGAGATATCCCTATTATTCAATTAGTTTCTTTTTATTTTACTTATTTAATTTTAGAATTTGCAGCAGAGTATAAAATTTGTAATGAGCACAGGTCACAACAATATTCATGAAGAAGAAATAAAATTAAATAGAAACACATTTATATATTACATTAAACAAAGACTTCTTTGCTTATTCAGCAAATGCTTTGTTCTAACAATAACACTGAAAATGGTAATGTTTTCTCTGTGATCAATGGAATAGACCCATAAAAGCCATTATATAAGATATACACCAATAGATATTAAAACAATTGTGTACTGAAAGTTCTGGGGATAGAAACATCCAATATTAAACCACTCACTGGTAACTGTCCAACTTGCTTGGTCAGGCAATAAAAACAATTACAGATGAATTTTTGCATTGCAAGGAAAGGCAAACCCCCCCCTTATTTGTGATTTTTATTTATCATTCAATAATATACCACCCTATTCTTAGTAACCAGAAGACAGCTATAGACTACACAGACACAAGTATTTGATATTAAAAAACATCATTCAAGTTTCAAATAGACACAATTATTAAGTGAAGCTTTACACTTTTAGAAAGTTGAAAGGACAAAACACGATGCTTTTGGCCCTTGTATTTGGCAATCCCGTTACTAGGCAGTGAATTTAGACTTGTGATTCCATAGAGGTCTGCTAATACCTCAGTCATGATATTTTTAAGCACCAACACTCAGCTAGAAGCATCTCATTGCTGAAATCATAACAGCTACCAGAAAACAGGTCAAGTAGAAGAGAAAAGTGGAGCTGAGAACAGTCTGTTCACTAGGAATAAGCTCAAGGCAGGCAAGGAGAATCTAGCTACATAGTGAGATTGCTTTGTCCTTCAGATACTCTCTACTTCTGAGCTTGTGTGGAGAGATGTTACAGTAGGAAACATAAGTGCAGTTGAACTTACGGGTATCTCCAAGGACCACTCTCCACAAGTAGCAGAAATGTAAAAACCATCAGAGCTGTCCTGGTTTATATGCACACTCAACACTCACTCCCTCTCTTCTCCAGAGGATGCTTGTCCTGAACAAGATGAATATAAGCCATTCCATGCCAGATACCCCTGAGGTTTGTTCACTTCTTGGTGCTTTCACAAAGATAGTTTTTACTTGTCTATGAAAGAGAGAGTGCATGAGATAACACCTGTCTTTAAAAGTTTCATCTACTCAATCAGTGTCCTAAGTTCAAACTCCAATGAAGAATGTTATAAAAAGGGATGATAAACTGATGAAAGCATACAGGTCCCTTAGGGTTTTCCTTAATTAGGACCGTATAGTTTTTCAATTTGCAGAATTAAGCTCTAGCTGATTTACAGTCCACCACATTTTCTCACATAATTATTTTTATTTTGGTATACATTAATTATACCAAAAGATATTTGGATGAACAAGAGTGTGCATTTATTACCTACCTGCCTTTTCTTCCAGTAATTCAAAATTTGTCATTGCTAAGACCCTGTTTATTTTTTTCAGACATTTCCATAATTTATCAATGAAGAAATATTTTTTCTTGCTTGTCAAATCACGTATTATCCTGACAGCAAATAGTCTACTGGCTTTATGCTTAAGCAATCTTCTGAAGCTTTGATATTGCCACTAATGCAAGGCACCAGTTCTCACTTAACTATGCTCTGCTGATGTAATTAAGTGCTTCCAAATGTTTTGCTTAATTGCATTCCTTAATGTTCTGAGTGATGTTTTGCTCTTTTTGTTCAGTTATGAATTGCATTTATAGCTTCCAGTAATCCCATTTATCATTGCAATTTGCTTAGCTTGGAATGAGCTACATTAATTAGTTCTTTTCAAGTCTTTTAAAAGAAATGTCTGGAGATCATTAATTCTTATATGGGCAATTTATTATTGCTTAAGAGAATTACATATTGTGGTCTGTTGCTCTTTTTTAGAAACTTCTTTTAGTATTTCCCAGTATAAAAATTATCTTACATGATCACCTTTTATAATCCCTCCCTAGTCAGTATCATTGTAAATTTTATGGTTATAAAAAGCTCCCAAGCACTCAAGAGACTATTCCAAACAAACAACCTTAGGATTTTTTTTTTTTTTGTAAACTGTTAGTCTAAGATGAGTTCACAAAACTGTGTATATGATAGGAATAAACTGTTTCCATGATTCATTAGTATGTAACATGGTAACGATGAAAGTGTATCATGCAAAGCAACACAATGTGATCAATAGTGGAAATTGTTCTTTATGAGGTTATTCATCTGGAGAAGACTGTTTTCTGTCTTTCTTGAAATAAAACAAGAATACTAACCTCACTCTCCATTATTCTCTGTTTTCAACATTCTGTCCTGGTATAAGAGTTAGTACTCTTTATACTCTTGCTGCAAAGGCTTGTTCACATGCTTGATTTCAAACACATCACTTGTCACATTGAGCTTAGTGCCTTCAAGCACAGGAGTAAGTCTTAGCAAGATTCACAATGTTATTAACAACATGTTGACTCCAATCCAGGAGAATTTCTGAAGCCATCTGTTCCGCTCCTGAAGAGAAGATGAGAAGGATCAAGTATTCTAAAACCCCTTGAAAAAAACCAGCTCCTGAGTCTACTGACATTCATACTGCTATAATTCAAAAGGAGATCTAGTAAATGCTGGAATGATGTGAATATTCAACTTGAAAATCAAGGTAATAATTAGATGTGACTACTATTGCCTCTCTAATGAAGATTACCAAAGGTACGGCTTTCAGCTTACACTGTAGATTTGAAGTGTGAGGAGTTTCACTTGTTTGGGAAACTAGCAGAGCATGAACTTGTATTTCTCATTATAGAAATAGCACATATTTATTCCTTTCTAACATGCATGTTTAGAAGCTCTTGCTCATGCTCTGGTACAATGAATTGACTAGTTTCTGTTTTATTAGTCTGCTACATAAATAAATTATTTTTACTGTTGTGGGGTTTTTTGTGTGTTTTTCTTTTTTTTTAATATGAAAAGAAATTAACATGGCTATAAGTATCAGTAAACAGAGGTTTGGTTTTGTACAAATTTTTGTTAATGCAATAGCTAAAACTTTGTTGTTTGCCTGTAAGTAAGGGGAAGTTATAAAGGAGGAACTGTTTAAAAAGAAAATTTCATGGACTCTATTATCAATTCCTTTGGAAAATTATTTGAAAGACAATGACATTATGGCACATAAACTACTTAAAAGAGTCACCAGGAGAAGGAAAGGTTTATTTGGAAGCAACATTAAGATTCTGTTTATATACTTTAGATTTCACAACCTCGAAGTAAGGAGACAAAACAAAAATTCTTTATTCTCAAGGGACATTTTGCTGATGGAATTCTATGGGGAAAAAAAAATAGTAGAAATTACAGGTACTCACTTCCTGTAAAGTAATAATTTCTTGTGAAAGGAAGAATAATATATTTTGAAAACAAGCAGTTCTTGTGTAAAACATACATGTTAAATGTATCTTTGAAGTTTAGAAGTTATGTAGCAGCTTATAATCCTTTTTAAGTCTCAGTAGTACTGTGAAGTTTGTTCATCTTCTTGAACTAATTAATCAGAAAATCACTAGGTATTTACTACTTTTAAGAATCTTGGCCTCTTTCTTCACCTGAATAGGCAATGGGACTATATCATACATTTGTGGATCTGAAGGAGACTTTCCGAATTGGTCTTGGTTATGCAATATGAGAAGTGTTGTCACATTATGACACAATTTGAAGGTGCAAAATAGAGATGTCTTGGGTTGAGCTGGCAAAACGCCAACTGCCCAAGTACAGAGAAAAGGTGAGTCCTCCTCCCCCCCAACCAGCCAAAGGGAGAAAGAAGAGGGAGAGGAAAAGAAAACCTCTAAAGCCAGGTTTCTTCTGAAACTAACTACATGTATTTATACAGAAAAGAGAAAATGAAAAGAAAACTACAATATAACACACACACAAGTTATATGTAACAAGAAATAACCTCCCACTCCCCAATTAATACAAAGTGTATTACTCTAGATTCATAAGTACTCCAAAACCAAAAGACACCCAGCAAGAAACAGAAAGAGTAACAACAAAATATTTCTACTTCCCTGAAGTTAAACAAAAGGCAAGGAGTGGCAATAGCAGGAGCGAGGCCTAACAGGGCATCATACCGGTAGCACGTCTTCCCTGCAGCTCAGCCATGGTGGAACTGCACTAAGCCACACCCACACACTGGATTTCACTCCCATTGAGATGATGTAAGATGGGGTGGAATAAAAATACTATTGGCTAGAAGAAGTCAGCTGCTCGCTAGCTCAGCCTAGATGAAGGCAGCTGACAATTTCAGGCCCAAATCTGAACTCCCAGGCTCAAACTTAGGCCCATCAGCCAAACCCATGACAAGAGATTATACAGATTGGGATATTAAGGATTTACTGGTTTTCACTTTACATGGTTTGAAAGAAGGGCTAACTTTTTTGTAGGGGAATTAATTATTAAAATATAAATATAAATAACAAATTCCACTATGACATGCGCATGATTATTTAGAGACCAGCCCAAATTCTGGATGATAAAGAAAACTGTCTCCACAAACTTTTACATATCTCATTGGCTTTATAAAGAACAAAACCTCTCAGCAATGGTTAACTAGAAGTCTTCAGAAGTAAGCCTGGAATGGAATGATCACCAAGAAAAGACTATGAAAGAGACTCTGACTAGGAAAGAAAATTGGTCTTTATATAGGGAACAGAGCAAAGGATTAAGGAATTAATCAAGCGCCAGAGTAAGATGAAATAATAATTCAACACAGGGTCCCTGGCCCTACTCCCCAGCCTTTCCTTACTCATAAAATTAGAAGCTTGGTTAGATAAGGACACACTTATTTAGTTCTTACCTTGCATTTCCTTTGCAGGTTATTACCATCTGTAACATAGTGCCCTTGTAGGCGCCTCTTGTCTTTTTCCTGTGAGATACAGGGAGAAGCAGCAGGCTAGACAACAATAGGATACTCCAATTACTACTCTCTATACATAATATCTAGCAATAATAGAATACTATTATGCTCTTCTTTCTATCTATTTTAAGAATGAATCAGATCAGCATCTCTGCAGAGGGTTTCCAAGCAGGTAGGGGTTTTTTTCAGAGTAGAGTTAAGAAATACATGACCTCCTGGGGTCCTTTCTAAACCTAAACTTTTATGATTATATCAGCCTTTTGAAGACGTAGATTGTGCCTTGCTGAAAGTGGAATATTCTCTCATCACTTGGACAATGCTTGGGTAATAGCTTAGGTTATGGATACCTTTTTATATTAATATACCCAGCACCCTTCTTGACCTTTAGATACTTTGCCATTATCCTATCTGACATGAGAAACAATTTTACATCCTTCTGCCTCAGCAGCATGTGATTACTATTTGAAGTTTCTCAGAGAAACAGTTAACAAAAATTAAAGGAAGGAAAATTTTCAACATGTATTTTACTGTGATTGACACTTATCAATGCAATACTTACGTGTTTTAATGGCAACACAGAAAATTGAGGTAATATAAATCCTCCCAGTCAAGAAAATTACTAATTGCTAATGTTTCCTGTATATGCATTTTGTTCAAGTTAAAGATTAAAGGATTTAGAGTCATGCTACCAGTTAATTATTTTTTGTGCTTAAGGCTGTACCTGTGGAACTGCAACTGTCAGTATTTGCTAAATACAGTCTTCAGTAACATTTTTAAACACACACATGCTTCACAAACCACCTACAACAATTTACAGACTCCCACTGATCCACAGTCTGGAAAAAGGATATTTCTTTTCATTGGCTGTAGAAAAATACATATATCCCTATCTAAACACTGTCAATATTGTCCTAAATGTCCATATGGTTTTAAGAATTAGAAGAGATAGCAGTTCTAAGTTAAAATGTAGATATCCTATGTGATCTTGCATAGCACATTTCCTTAAACTATTCTCCAGGATTGTCAGAGGTCAATAATTCAATTCAGACTTAAAAGAAGTAGAAATACTCATTATTTAGAAATTATGATTTTCCATCTAACTATATCTGAACACTACCATTTAACTTGTGAAAAAACTCTGCGTATTACAAAGAAATTATGGAGTGTTGTGCATGATTTCATACTGTATAACACAGTTCAATATTTTCCCTAGTCTCTTTCAACTCTGAGATACAGATTCTATTTAAAGAAACAACTGCATTAGTGCCTCCAAAGGCACTGCATTAGTGCACTCAAAAATATTTTGATTCAGACACTACTTTAAAGGTCCTTTCCTCCATAGCACAGAAACTATCCTCTCCCATTTATTTTCATACTCCTACAAGACAAGGTTGACTTAAAAGGTAAGTATTGTGGTAAGATTATATTATTTTTGTTTCAATCTTTCTGGTCTTCAGAATAGTAAACATCAGCTGATAATGGTTTTGTGAACTGCAGAAATATCAAATTAAGTCTCTAGGCACCATTGACTTGAAATCCCTGTCAGTTCTGTTCAAGAAGCCATATTGGTTTCAAAAATCTTTTATTTCAGTACACTTTTTTTTACATATCTATTAGCACAGAGGACAATCGTGTAGATATTTTACAGCAATGTTTAACTACAGTGAACTTCTCCCTTCTGGTTTAGATATAGGAATTCTGACAATACAGACCTGCATACTGTCTAATGTGGAAGTACTATCATCAGCACTTCTCTCAGCTTTCTAGCAAGTGACCAGGAATGTTGAATGATCCATGAATTTCAGTACTCTTCTTTTGAACTTACACAAAGTGAGGACAGAAAGATAACATATAGTTAATAAATATACTATGTATCTGTATGTCAACAGGCCTCAATTTTCTTAGGAACATGAGAACGGTAGATGATTTTGGGGGTCTACTTTGTGTTTCAGAGACTGATATACTTTGTTTAGGAGATGCTTTGTTAGTTTCATGGTAAGTGATACAGTGCACATCTGTGGGAAAATGGATACATTTGTGTATCATATCAGTTCAGATTAGTATACTGTATATTCTCCTAAATATTGTAAAATATGTAGTCCATTAAGAGTAATTTAAATTAAAATTTTAGAATTCTGTGAAATTAAAAAAAAAATAGAAGTTTAATTCTGTGTCACATTACCTTTCTTTCTTCTATCTGGACTTGCTCAAGCTTTTTTCCGTAGAGACTCATCTTTCTTTATTGCACCTTGTATGAATTACAATCTCCTCACTCATGCTCACTAATATTTAAAGTGTGGTACTCCATCCCTCCCTCTAGCTGTCTATTTCTACAATAACCTCTTTGGTAAAAACTGCCTGTTTTTGTTTATGCACCACCAAGCAAAAAGAGGAATTCATCCTTTGCCTCTTTAGGAACTCCTGTGACATATAAGATTATTAAAATGACAGATTTTCAAAATTGAATCAGCAGTAACTAATGATAACTAAATAGAGGGGGAGAAGTTTAGCAGCCTTCTTGCAAGACTGATGACACTGTTATCTATTTAATCACTGATGCAACATAAGCCATTAGTCATTCATCTACAAACAAGGGAGTCAGGCTACACTTATAAACAGGAAAACTGATTGTTTCTTGGAAATCAGTAATTCTGAAAAGAACCTGGAGGGTACAGTGGATAAGCCATTGAACACAGGGTCAAGTGTAGTACTGTGGGAAAGATGGCTGAGGACCAACACAGTGGGTAAGAGTGAGACCATGTGTGGGAACAGCACCCAGATGCTGTTAATAGGTTCCACACTACAAAGAGACCGAAAGATAAAAACTAGGCTAATCTGAGTTGCTTAAGGACCTCACTTTATATGGCAGGAAAAAAAAATAACTAGAAAATCACATTTTACAAAGGAATCTTGGGTACAAAAGTGCTCCTAACTGTGTCAGAGAAACACTGGCACTCTCAAACAGAGAAATTAAAGCCAAACAAGAAAATTATATACACTTTATAAAAACACATATGATTAACTATTAGAATAAACTTCCAAGGGAAGAGGAACATTCAGATGTCAGACAGTGATGGATATATTCTAACATAAATATGTTGCAGAGAGCGAATTTATGAGCAACCTGAACTGCTTCGGCCTGAGAATCCTGCTGCCCTAAGCCATGAGAATTTTGCTGAAATGCCAGCAAGAGAGGATGTTGCAGATAGGGCGGAAAAATGCAAGGTCGGACATCTGCTCTTTGCTAACAAACCTTAGTTACTCCCTAACAGTACATCCTGAAGGGAGTGCCTCCAGGCCTGGCTTCTCTGGACACAGAACCTCAAAACATCAGGATGAGATAATGTAAACATTGGGCTTGTGAGATATGAGCTTGTATCCAATTAAAAGTTCTAATGTGCTTGGAGTGTGATTCTTTTAACCAATAAGATGTACTTGTAACCCTATATAACCTGTGTGCTGTGTGAAATAAATGTCTTCACTATCAATCTTATAGGTTTCGTGGTGAAGTCCTTGTCTCCGCATTAAACTTTGTTTACATTATAAATACAGGTTACCTTCCTTTCAGGCACATTATACTGGATTCAATATGTGAAAATTGAGTAAATCTCAGGTATTTCTTATTTATATGGAGTGTCATACTAGATTAGTGATATCCAATTTTCCCGCAGGGTCAGAAACATAAGTTGGTTAATTTCAAGAAGGGGTACACTGTGACCACATATAACAAAGGTATAAAGCTATTAGAAAACATCCAAAGGAGAGATACAAGGATGTCTAAGAGCCTTGAGGGGAAGCCATATGAGGAGTGGCTGAGGTCACTTGGTCTATTCAGCCTGGAAAAGAGGAGACTGAGGAGAGACTTCATGTCACTATAAAGCTTTCTCATGAGGTGAAGTGGAAGGGTAGAAACCTACCTGTTCTTTCTGGTGATCAGTGACAGAATGAAACTGAGTCGGGGTGATTTAGGTTAGATAGATTGAAAAGGTTCTTCATACAGAGGGGAGCTCAAGGGTCAAGGTTACCTGCCTACCTGGATGCCAGACTGACTGCACCAAGCATAGACAGTAAGGAGTGTTCGTGCTAAAATTATGAGACTTCTGCACCTGCATGAGAGGGTGCTCTACTCCACAGCTACTTCAGCCACTCGAGAACACACCAGAAACCACAAGTGACTCTGCAATGACAGTCAGACTGCTGCCATCAAAGCCTCTGGACTGGCATTGCTCAAGAAATATTCAAGAGAGAGGGTGCTCAGACAAACAGAACTACTCGTTTGATCAGAATGTGACACTCCTAAATCCTCTAACTATGTAGCTAAATAGTCATATATTTTCTTACATTCAGCGTTATCCAGACTGCATTTTCCCCTGAAATTTTATTTTAGTTTCAAGCATACTCTTATATAAATTAAGTGCTAATGATTGAGAATTTCTGATCTCTCTTGTGATTATTTAGTCACTACACAAGATTTGATGGCCTCTTCACAGGTAAGTACCTATAAGCGGTAACAAGTACATACAGATGCCCAGGGGTGACTCTTGTCCAGTTCCACAGATGATAAATCTGGAGTATATATTCTATAATATGACACAAATTTCTTGAGAATAACATCCAGTTAAGCAGTTTCACCTTGACAATCTTGCAGAAAGCTCACTCTGGTCAGAATTGGGTAGACATAATCATAGAATAAAATATTTTCTAATATCATCTTCAGTAAATGTTAAACAAAAGTCCTTTGCAGTGTTGTTGAAGCCTGAACTTTTACAACAGAAGTCCTGGAGCTGATGGCTGACAAAGCTAAAAAGACAATACCAACAGAAAATCCCACTTTGTTAATTTAGTTGTTTTGTTTTATCGTGCTTGTTCGGGTCTACAAAATAACATTTTTCCTTACAAATTCATATTTAAAAAACTACTTGGGAAAAAAGGTGCATTTCAGTGAAAATCCATTCAGAAGTAGAATCAAGGAATTTAAAAAGTACTTTTTATTTAGAGATCAGTGATTTACCTACCAGCAAAACACATAGATGGGACAAAGCCTTTAATTTCAGTACCAAACTAATTAGATCTGGTACTGGAAAATAATCTGAAGTTTTCAAAAAAATGTATTTTAGACTTTCAAAATTACAATTGTAATTGAGCCTGGTTCCAGAAGGTTTCTTAAGAAATTCTACTTCATAATACTGACATCTAATTTGGAGACATTAGAAGAGTTAGTAATAAGTCTCAAAAAATATTTTGCTTTACAGAAGAGTAATAACATTCCCCTAAAAAATTTAACATGCTATTATATCTTTTAATACTTTAAGATATTTCAAGATAGATGAAAAATTCAATTGCACACAACATTTCACATCTTTCTTTGCAATATCTACAAATTCTTTAGCACTGTGGCATAAAGTTCTGATTTTTAAAGAAAATTTCTAAAAATACATTCCTATATTGTGTCATTTTTATATTATTAATGTTGTAGGCACAGCACAGAAATGTAGGAATTGCCAGGGAGTATTTAAAAAGAACATGTCTAAGAGCTTGGTTGATGCATTCACACCTTAAAAACAGAAATGAATTATTTTTATTTTCCAATAAGTAAAGATTAAACAGCTTCCAAAGTCTATGTATCATTTCCAGAATTATAATTTTTGATATATGCAAACTGAACGTGGAACAAAAGTAAGAAATTTATCTACACAGGTGTTCAGCAAGGAGGGGTTCTTTCAGAAACTGTTGCAGTGGATAACACATGAAATTACATAGAATGCTTTGGTTAGAAAAGGCCTCTAAGATCACTGAGTCCAACTCTTAATCCAGCACTGCCAAGTCCACCATTAAACTGTGGCCTTAGGTACCATGGCTATACATCTTTTAAATACCTCCAGGTCTGGTGCCTCAACCACTTCCCCAGGCAGTCTGCACTGCATTTCTAGCACACATCTGGTAATTGAGGTACCCCATGAGATTTCTCTCAGCTGCTTATGCAATACTTCATCTGCCTTTTCATCCTCATTGTGTGGTCTGTACCATACTCCTGCCATTCTCAGCCACATCTGTGGTTTCTAACACATCGATAACCCTCATGTCTTTGCTGCCAGAGGAATCTTCTTCCCCTACTTCCACACAGACGATAGACCAAAGGAGCTTGCTAGAACATTATATCTCAAACATTGGTATACCCCTCCCAGACTTATTTCTAGAGACCCTGGTTTCTGCCCTTCAAATCTAGTTTAAAGCTTTTTCAATGAGCCATGCTAACTCGCATAAAAAGACCCTTTATTGCCTTTTGAGACAAGTGTACTCCCTTTGTTGCCAACAGGCCTGCAGCTGTGTAGACTGATCTTGACCAAAAACTCCAAAATTTTGTTTGTGACACGAGGCCCAGAGATAGGTATTGGTCTGCTAGCTCTCCCTGTTTCTTCTCTCATCATTCCCTGACACTGGAAGGATAAAGGAGAACACGCACCCACAAACACCATTTTGCCTAGTTATGATCACAAAGACTTGCAAAGGTCTTTTGAGAATCACTAAGCGGGATCATTATT
This sequence comes from Sakesphorus luctuosus, assembly GCA_013396695.1. Taxonomy (NCBI): domain Eukaryota; kingdom Metazoa; phylum Chordata; class Aves; order Passeriformes; family Thamnophilidae; genus Sakesphorus; species Sakesphorus luctuosus. Next base: position 54,589 of record VWZD01008537.1, read on the forward strand.
GTCTCAGGATCTGACCTAAAACAGAATAACATGAGCAAAAGGAGACATATACCTGGGGTGGATGTAAGAATTGAAATGATGATTCATACCTGGAAGTCTGCATCTGAAACACAAGGTGTTTGAATCTGGATCTGCAAACAACTGGTAAAGGAGTGTTGGAGAGTAAAGAGCCTACAAGCATGTAAGCACATAAACTGCAAGATCCAATAGCTGAACCTAGGCCCATTCAGACTAACCTTCTAAATGAAATAATTATTTTTTTTTAATTTCTGAGCAATCTCTTAGGTTTCGCTCTGAGTGAATTCATTTTGCCTTTTGAAATATTTTCTAGAAGATATAATCAGAAGTTATAGGTTAGACACAAGAACATTTGGGTAAGAGAGTGGATGATCTAAAGGGACCCTCCTACCCTGACTGTAATGATTTCAGAAAAAGTTTGTATTTTTCTTCAACGATCAGTAATAGTCAAGATATTTGTGTAAAAAGCACACTAACAATGCAATTAGGCCATAGTTTTCAGCCTTGAAAGAATTCATGTAAACTAAGCATGCTCATTTGAAGTGCTGACATGAATGAGTATAGTCTAACAGGTGCTCCTACAATTAACAGCACATTCTGAATGAAATATAACACAATTTGGAGCAGTATTACCTCCCATTGCAATTTTCACAGATCTCAGGTATGTAAAATAACCATTTTGACTAAAATAGCACATTGTTCTTTTTTTTTAAAATTTACTTGTAAGTATACCCATGGGACTATTCTCTTTATCCAGCTCATGCGTTGACATTTGACTGTACTGCTGAGTTTTACACATGTTGCTTCCCTTCTAATAAGCTATTCCTCAGCTTGATGGGGAAAGGCAAATGTGGAAAGAAATCTATATTACTTGAATATGATATATGATATTTAATTCATCACTACATACTAAATACTTATAAATATATCAGGTTTAGATATTCTGGTTTTATATTTTTAACTTCTAATGTTTTTACTCTGTTGTCTATGAGATTCTTTTTTTAAAGTAAGAGGGAAGTGGTACAAATGTATCTACGAATGCATCTAGGTCCATAGACTATCAGGAATTCAGTTAAAATCTATCACTATTTGAGCCTATCTCACCAGCATGTAGCAGGAGAAACAAAAATACAACAAAAGGAGTAAAACTAGTTTCTTCTTACTGCTTCATAGGGATTTGAACATTCCCAAGAACAAGACAAACACATCAGATAGTAATACCAGACCACAAATACTCAAGTGACTCAAAGGAGCAAAACACACTTGGACTCCAAAAAAAGCTACCACTTGCTGTTACTCAACAACAGGACTAGTTGTGTACAGGAAAAAAAACAAACCAAACCAAACAAAAAAAAAAAAGAAACAAAGCAAACATAATCCATTTGCAGAAGAGACTGAAAGACTTAGAGGAAAAAGTGAAGTACGGAGAACTTCAAGAGCTTGAGAAGACTCCATGGCCTATGGAGTGGTCAAGAATGGTATGCTTTCTCAGCAGAAATGAATCTATAGGCATTCTGGTCTTTCATTTCTCCTCTCTCCCAGCCCCAAAATAGTAAATGAATTTCAAATCCTTATAAAGTCAACATTTCAATTCATATACTAACTCCAGACATAAACTGTATCATAATTTTTGAAATAAACCAAACCTGGACTGCCCATCTAATACAGAGACTTTGGAACCAGTATTAGTCACAGTGGTAAGCACCACAATGGTGTGATTACTGGGAATTGTGTGACGTGGTGGATCTACAGATTAAGGGGATGCCTAGAGATGCAAGACTAGAGACAGTACTTGAATTCTGCTCTGAGGCAAAGAACTTGGGCACTTATGCAGCAGCTTAAAATAAAAAAAAAATGAAGACATTTTTAAGTGACTTGCAAGGGAAAGCTTTGCCAGTATTAAAAGAAAAAATAATATAATTATATTTAATAATATATAGTGAAATATGAAATTTATACAGAATGTATCTTGCTACTGAGCTCTGAATCTATGAGAGAAAATAAGGCTCCAAATGTTGTGTTAAGATAAAGTTTCTATGTTAAGACTAAATCTAATGAAAGATTAATTTTAATACTGTTTTGGGTATTAAGGAAACTTTTTTGATCTACAATCAGCTCTAAAATCACAATAATACCTTTTTTTTCCTAGTACCAATTTGATACCAATATATTATTCCATGTAGCAATTCTAGGTTTGCATACAGATGTCCATGATGGATGATGCAATACATTTTGCTTGTCTTATTTTCATCTATTGCTTTGAAAACTGGGATTCATACATTCTGATATCACATCTCTCTAAAGTCACTATAAGCACTAAAATTTGACATGTTCTGGATTCCAAGGCAAATTTAATTTTTTTATTTTTCCAACCATTCAAAATTACACCTTACAAAATGGGCAAAGGGAATCCCTGACAATACACAAACAGGCCCAGATATGGTAGCATTAACAACTAAGCATTGGGGAATCAAATCCTTGCTCTAATTTTAATTCAGTTACTCTTTTTATTTCAGTTGGTCCACTCTAATATGACTAAGACGGAATCTATCCCAAAGAGAAGCTCATCAGGTTTGTTAGTCATAAGCTTTAATCAGCACCACTCTAATTCTCGTTATTAGCAAATAAGCTGTAATATTGCTTTCTTGTTTTCATCAGTTATTTAAATTTAAAAGTAAGTTGCCCAGAAACTGTCAATGTCTTTCTTCTAGATGCTTTTTGAGCAGTAGTTTATGCTAAAGTTTTTGAACAATACCCAATTATACTGAGTAATAAGGAAGTTATTCTGCTGAGATAATAATTACAGACTACAATTGCTATAACAGATAGTAAAATAGCAGTGGCCCGAACAATTGCATAACAGTTTTCAGTAGATTTCAATAGACTCAACCTGAAAATCAATGCTCATTACAATACCTTACTATTTTTTGTGGGTTTGTTTGTTGGTTTCGGTTTTTTGTATTCTTCAGTTTTGGGGTTTTGTTGTTGTTATTATTTTTTTTTTAATAATAGCAATTACCTCTCATGGCAAAGAATGGTCATGGCAGCATAGGTATGATAAAATCTACATTTAATGTAAAATGAGCGGCTTGATCTTGAGGCTGGTAATGCTCTCCTGCAGTGCTAGACCAGACAAAAGTGAGAGGGAGAGAGGGAGAGAGGGAGGGAAGCGGGGAAGGAGACAGGGAGGGAGACAGGGAGACAGGGAGACATGGAGACAAGAAGGGAGGAACAGGCTATGCACTCAGCTGTGGACTGGTGTTACTGCCTCCTAGTAAGAGTAAAACTAACTTGGTGAACTTCCTTCTCTGTGTACTTTTGGTCTAAAAACAAGTACATCACCCTAAATCAAAGGCAGATTGTCTTACTCAGCTTTGAACTGAAACAGCAGAGGAACACCCATCCACAGACAGCATTAGGGTTAGTTGGTACAGGGCTATATGCAGCACCTTCCCTTAGCTCAGGCAGAAGATGGCTTTTGCAAGCCCTTTTTTCCATGTTGCTGGGAGTCCTGTGAGATCTGGAGAAGTCATGATGATCTGAGCCTTTAAGCATGTCACCTGAGCAAACAGACAGCGACTCCCAGCACCAGCTTGGGCTCCAGCCACAGCCTGGCCTTTCCATACAGACGTCTCTGAACAATTATTGGTGAGGACACTGCTCTGTCCCACCAGTTTGATTAGAGGATCATAAAAAATACCCCCAAAACAATTAAATTATTTCAATTAACGACATTTGCTTGGGTTTAGGATGTCTTTCTTTCTCTGATATTTAGCTGTCCACAACAAAGACACAGCATGTGAATAATTTTTATCCCAACAGAATGCATACTGAATATGTTAGCAGAGCTATTAGGCTAAGTTATGTAACTGGAAAATACAGATATACTGTATGGCAAGCTACCATTCCTCAGGCAACCACCTATAGGCAAATCTTGTTAGTTCTTGTCAATTGGCTTTGAAAAGATACTTCTTCCCAACCTTTCCATTTCTTTTATCTTCAACAATAACCAAATTGTTAAGACCAAACTACTAATATCACATTATTAATGCATTAATACACTGAATTTCTCCAGTTCAGATCTGACTTTAAATTATTCAAAAATAACATTATTACTGAAATTTTAAATTCAGTTAGTAGCTGAATATACTGAAATGGTTTTAAGAGGAAGCAGAACTTTCCAGCACATTTTAAACAATTTCTTAGCCTCCATGAAGGAAAAAAAAAAGACCAGAAGGAAAGTGACAGCAAAACTTAATATACGCAACTCATCAAAAGCCAGAACAGAAGACCAAAGTTTAGGTGATTAAATGCTAATTAGACAATTAAAATAATTTTAGATATAAACAACAGATTGCATTACTGGGAGCAGCTAGGAAGATTTTGGCTCCTCAGCAGTTCCAGAGCTATGACTGGAAAACAAAAAAAAAACCCAGAGGCAGTATTAGCTGGGATAGAAACCATGTTTCTGTAACGAATCTGAGAAATAAGACAAAGAAGGGTAGGAAAAGCTCTGTTCCGCATTTTTTTTCTCCCAGTGTCAGTACTTTTAAACCCTGGAGTCAGCAGCTGTCTCCCAGTGAAACTCTTGCACCTCAAGAGAAACTCGTGAACTCAGCCTTGTTCCTCACATATTAAGATGGGCAATGGGAGTAGGGAGTTGAAGGACAGGAAAAGACCTGGTAAAGAAGAGAAGAGTTGACATTTAATGTATTCCTTTCTACAAAGTTTTAGATGCCATAATAAGAGCAGATTTGAGAAAACTACAGATGTTTCTGGACAACGAACAATCAGAGGCTTATTCAATTTTGCAACAGAATGTGGAAATTCAACACTAAATCTTCTTCAGTACCTTTTCCAGTTTTCATCTATCTTATTTTGGCTTCCCAGGAATTTACTGAGGATAGTGCATGCATGTCTAATGAGCCTAGTGAGTTTTCTGAAGCAAAGAAAAGATCTTGGAGGCAGGAATACAGAGGAACAAGAGAGAGGTTTTAAGAAGTCTGAATACTAAATAACTAAGAAATGGAATAGGAAGGGCAGGGTAGATTATGAAAAGAAGATATATTCCTAAAAGCCTCTTAATCCTACAATGGTGTCTGCAGCAAACAACAGCAACATCATACAAAGCCTTTGATGTAAATTTATACATATCACAGTAAAGTAAACCTGGTGTATATTCCTGGTATAGCTATCACCTTTATTCCCACCCTTCATTTTTCTGCCAGTATCACAGGAATTTTTTTTTCTGTCTTTGCTATATTTTTAGATTGCCATATCATTGGGGTTTTTATACCTATATTGTCCTAAAAACATTTCTGAATCACCATTCCTAGAGATGTGTGGCACTTCATGACACGAGTTAATGGTGGATTTGACAATGCTGGGTTTATAGTTAGACTTGATCATCTTAGGCATCTTTTTCTACCTAAGTGATTCTATGATTCTATGGTTTTCTGTTTGAAGGAAAGTTGTGAATCAGTCAGAATGATCTCTACCCAGATATGACAGGCTTCATATCAGGAAGCTGTATTTGTGAAGTAATGAATTTCAACCTTTTTCAGCTTACAGACCTCTACATATTTCCCAAGGCAACTATGGAATCTAGTTCTGCAAATTTACTATAAAGACAATTTTGAACATGTCCTACAAATTTCCATGTACCAAAGATAAAATACTGAAAACCTCAGACTTATGTCCTAGCAAAGCAGATCAATAAATTTGACCACCAAAGGGTGCAATGCTGAATTTTGGTACAAGATTTCCACTGCTACAGAAGCTACTGCCACTTCCACAACCAGTCCAGAACATGGTTTTTCAGGTATCTCTTTCATAAAAATGCTAAAGACAGTGAAAAGAAATGTAAAAAGAAGGAAGTATATGTACACTGATACAGCAGTTGCTACTTACACACGGTTTTGCCACAATGATTACTTGCCATAACTGAATTGAGCTATCTCACAGAATTATGGAATGGTTTGGGTGGAAAGGAATCTTAAGGATCATCTAGTTCCAACTACCCTGCCGTGGGCACAGACATCTTCCACTACACCAGGTTTCTCAAAGACCCATCCAAGCTGTCCTTGACCATTTACAGGGGCAAGGAATCCACAAGTTCTCTGGGCAACCTGTTCCAGTGTATCACCACCATCACAGTAAATAATTTCTTCCTAAAACCTAGTCTAAACCCACCCTCTTTCAGTTTTAAGCCATTCTCCCTTTTCTATCACTACATACCCTTGTAAAAATCCCTCTCCAGCCCTGTTGCACGTTCCCTTTATGTACTGGAAGGTGCTTTAAGGTCTCCCCAGAGCCTTCTCCTCTCCAGGATGAACAGACTAAATTCTATCAACCTGTCTTCTCCACGAAAACAAAACAAAAGAAAGTAAACAAACAAGGCATAATTTGCAAAAGAACTTAAATGTTTACAGTTCTTTTTATGAAAAGCAAATTCTTCAGCTAGAAGGACTGCTGAAAAGATCACCAGATGGTGCTTTGTACAACCAGACTGGTTATGGCTAATAGCCAAAATGGCTAGCAGTTTACAATGAGTTTCTTACATTTGTACATTCTGTTATTGGCAGAGCATATAACCAATGTCACCTCAGCTGATTTAACAGCCACTTGAAATAGTTGCCTGTCATGTTAGCCTGCACAGAACCTGTGCCTCACATACAAACAATTCTTTCAAAATTCAGGGAAAGAGAAGCCAAGAAAAACAATAAGCAGGACTACTTTTGATGGAAGTTACCAGATAAACATAGACTGGAAAGCTTCCTGCTGTGCCCCAAAGGCCAGCTCACTTAACCTTTGCAGTGCTCTAGGCTTTTCTCTTTGGGGAAGCCTAAAAGAAGGTAGCTGTGCCTAGAAACCCCACTGTGTCCAAGAAGGAAATTACTCATGCTACATACTGTGGACTTCTAGCATACAGTGTGAACTTCTGAACAGAATAAGAAAGCAATAGCTGAGAACTCAACAAATAAAGTACCAAACTTCCTATAGAACTCATGCCTTTGATCATGTAGGGGCAGGGGCATATTATCATGAAGAAGTTGAAAAATGTAACCCACACACTAGACAACACAGTCTATGTATTCAGCATTATGCCTACCTGGTTTTGATGACAGAAATTATCTTTCTTCTTTTGGTTCAGAAGAACCAAACTAGATAGAACAGAAATGGAACTCTATTCCTTTCTTCAAATCAATGTAAAAGTCAATTAACTTCAAAGTAATAGATTCTAGATTGCCCCAAGGAAATCATTTTAAAGCAGGAATGGCAGTGTTGAGTGAATTTGGGGCACAGGAGAGATCAATAACGGAATGAGGTGAGAATCTCTGAATGTAACAGGAAAAAAAAAAGATGAAACTAAAGTCAATGGGTACTTGGAGGAATGGAAAGACAGGTCTGCATGTATGTAGACAGACTCTCACATTAAGCCACGTGAGTTTCACTGGAGCTAAAAACATTCCCTTGTGTTAACCATTGTCACACTGAAACTATGCCCACACAGAAAGACAAGCAAAGGAGGACTGGCTGTGGCACCTCAAGAAATGTGAAAGCTATCACTAGTATTTCTGCTATGCAGCAGTGCAAACACAACTAAGGTTTAGTTAGTCATGCTGATCACACCTCTGTCATCCTTTTCTCCCTTAACATTTTACTTTTTTTTGCCAATTTTAGCTATGTTTGATATTAGGATAGAGTTTTAACGGTCCTTGCTAGCATCAGGGGGGAAAAAGATACAAAAAGTAAGTAGTCAAGCAGAAGCCCCAAAGGAAAGAACAGGTTGTAACCTAAGCTCAACAAAATTGTTTGACAATAGAGAATCTTCACAGAAGATAGAAACACTAGACCTAGCTTTTTAAGTTCTTCCAGTTATAAACTATTTACATGCCAAATTAATATGAAAAAATATATCTTTCATTTAATATGTAAAAACATGCAGACACCTATACCGCCTTGAAAAAAATAAGCAGTCACAAAGTCACACATCTAACGAAAGAAGTCATACAGACATGTTTTCAGATGTTAAACACCTTCAGATTTATAGGAACTATGTTGCATTTTTGCTGATATATTTCACATATCTGTACTTCTCACATTAATTATAAGCTTGTTTGAAAATGACAAAAACATTACATGGGATGACAATAAACTTTACAGCCAATGTTTAATGTCATCATAAAACCAAACACATAAAAAAGTTGAAGAATTTTCATAATAAATCTTAGAATTATAGTTCTGAATCTTACTTTAATGAACATAATCAAATCTAGTAGCTCCTTTTAGAAATACTATACTTCAGCTCAAAAAGAAGCTTAATCTGAAGTTTAGAAATACAGCATATAGTACTACATATGCATTAAAACCAAATGATAGCAAACACACATCCCATTTCAGAGGTATCATTGGCTTGTGTTCTTGGCTAAATTCCAGTTTAGAGTTTATGTTCTTTATATATGTCTTTAAATATACAAAAAACACCAAAACCAAACTTAAAGGCATATGTGTCACTCATAGCTGATGTACATGTCTTGTACTGTGTCTGTGCAGTTATAAATTGCATATCCACTGATGGTGCCCCCTCTCCACCCGTTTACCTAGGACAGATATTTGATAGATTAAAATAATCTGTATAATACAAATCCCACATTCATATACATACACTTGACTTTATACCAGACTTCATACTTTTCTTTCGTTACCAGGAAGAACAACTAAATCAAGTGTTGTCCCTACTTCATAACTTTTCCTTATCTGAGGCTTGTGCCATGGCAGACTTAGCACTACCACTGCAATATCTCTTCTTGTGCCAGGTTGGCTTCCCACTTTGCAGGTTCAGAAAGCCCAGGACAAGCTGTAGCACCATGCCATTGTACGGAAACATGAATCTTCTCCTAAAAAAGCCTCTGGCTGTGGGTAACACCCCATCATATAACCCACTGTATAGTTATGTTCCTGTCATATGGCCTATATTGGAGTAGAGGAGAGGTCTATAGTTTACACTTCTCCATACAATATATTCTGTTTAAATGTTGTAACAACAAAAAATGTAGTCTCAGGGGAGAAGATAACATACCCTTGAAATCATGTGCTGCTCTTTAATGATCAAATATTATGAAGTGATGAATAATTCATGTTCATGATTTTTGCTCAAGTCAAATTCAAGATTGTCATATTCTATATGGAACTGGGTTCTCAGTGGTCTATTAGGTTACCGTCATGGAATCCTGGCCTTGATGAATTAATCAAAGCACTTTAAAATTACTCTAGTGCTCCGTGATTATCAAATAAGGCATGTACAACAATAAAATGAATTCACAGATGAACAGGCAGAAGTCAGTAGAAATGTTTTAGTCAAACTGCTTTTTGTGTCACCAGAATCAACAAACACGTAACCTGACTCTACACACAGCATGAGGAACGTATCTTGAAAACACATGCTTAGAACTAACCATAGGAAAACAAATTCAACAGCCCAACATATGGATTATGTAAAAATTAATCACAAGATTAGAACACTTTAAAAGGTAATGACCACAGAATTTGCAGAGTTTTGGTGACTTTAGCTTCACATACTGCTTGTGCTATTTTCTTCACTTTTAAATTCTTGTATTTTTTTTAATAAAGAGTATCATCTACATTTTAAAAATAGATTAAAGAAAAGAAGAAAATATCAGTTTGGCCATAATAATATAACAAATATGTTTTGTGGCTGTGTTACAGTGTAGAGGTCATGCTTTTGATTCCACGTAACACAGTAATACTTTCTAATGCATGCTAAATATCACCATCTTGCAAAAGATTCAAACCTTGTAATTTTTATCTTCCATTATTGTCAGAGTCATGCAAAGCCTGTAGTTCATTTGCTTAAATAGTGTAAATTTAAGATGTTGAATTTCTCCTAGTAAGTTTTATATGATTGTATATCCGTCAGGACAACCACCTTTGTTTTGTGGGAGAACAGACATATTGTAAAATTAAATGTGTTATATCAGGAAGGGCACTTTTGCAATATCATTTTATTTGTGTCCTTTAATTTTGCAATTCCTTTCTTTACCCAAACCCAAATAACCTGAGTCACCAGTGTAGTGGTGCAGCCAAAAGGCTACTGAATGAAGGATTTGTTATCCGCATGCTTGATTCCTTCTCACATGTATGGATTTCACACTGAATAGTCTATGAGCACTTATCAATCAGCTATGGCACAGTGTTCATGATTACTCTAGTGCATACCTTTGGACCATGGATACTGTGCAACTGCTCTGTGCAATAATTAATCCATGTAAAAACCATTTGTACACAGTTAAGTGCATGTTTTCAATACATATTCAGTCATAATTATATGTAATAGTGCATTGTCTTGTCCACTTCAAATATTATACACAGTTGTTTGGGAACTATATTAAGAATAGGGTGTGGGAGCGTATTGTCCAAATGCACATTCTGGATTTGATGGCTATCAGTAACCCATGAACCTGTGTAGCAAAACCCTATAAGAGTGCAGGAGAACTTTGAGCTGGGGATGGAAACATTGCGTAGCGTGCCATGATCCACATGGAACAGTTTGTCTGATGCTGCATCAGGTATTCCCAGCATCAAACAGAATATAAGATTGCTATCTTTTCTCTATGGAACCTTTTCTATAGTTTCCATTATTTACTCAATGGTAAACTAATTTTAGTTTACCGGTTTTGAGTGATAGTGCTTTTCTTACTAAGATCCTAAAAAAAACGACACCTGCTTACTAGAAAATAATTAGAAATAAATTTTAAAAGTCATGAACAGACCTGAAAGCAACCTGTTGTTTTTTTGGTTTTTTGACTTGCAATCTTTATTTCAAATCAGTTCCTGGAAATCCTCTTCCTTCCTGCTAGTCCTGAATGCAGAACTATGGCAGGGGTATGTTTGCCCTTGTTGGTTGAACAATACCTGCTGCTCCCACAGCTCTCAACAAGAAAGTTAACTTTCCAAAGCTCTGGCAGAGAAAAAGCAAGCAAGGCTGTTTAGCTGCCCTGAGAATCTGCTCATGTCAATCATTATGACAGATTACTCTAGTCAGATAAGTGTATCTACTAGACTAGACACCATTCATACTGGAGCTGTGGACTTGAATCATTAGCTGCAAATGACTGATGTGCATAGCTAGACTCGAGATTTTCACTGAATTCCCTGTTTCATGAGAAGAATAAAAAAATCTACTAACACAAATTGGCTGCAAGTAAACCCATTATTAAATTTACCAATCACTATAATAACCTGAACACAAGCAGATAACATAAATACTACCCCTATTAGCTCATACCATCCCTGCAGGAAAGCTGCAGTGTCTGCCATCTCTTTCTCCTTCACATTGTCATATATTAAAGGGAACCTGCAGACATATGTAAAGGATTAAACCAGAAACTGTCCTTGTATGCATAGCATGCACCACTACATATCTTCATATTCCAGTCTGCAGCAGGAACAAAGGAAAGCAGTTGTTCTTAAACCATAAGTAATAGTTATGAAGTAGGATGCAGAGTGATTAATCAAACTTGCCACAGCGCTCTAAGATTTGGGCCCTGTACTCTACAGAAATCTCCATCTGTCTTACTCTAACCTTTCCCATGCATACAGAATGACGTAGGTAGAGTTGTAGCTGCAGTCTCCAGGCACAAGGTTGAGTTTAAACCTAATATTATAAGAAAACACTTAAACGGGATTTGCCAAGTACTACCAAAACTATTTTGCAGAGGGGAAGTGTATGTGACTTTGCTTTAGCTGAGTTTGCAGCTTTTCAGTGTGTTCTTACAAACGTTCAAGCAGCTGAATAGGGACTGCTGACTAGTCAATAAATGTTTATCCTAAATCATACTGTATAATGCATTTAAAATTTTATTTATCTCTGGAGGCTACTGATTTTATTTGAGACCTCAAGAAGGGTTGAATAGCCTTTTTTTCTCACTCTATCCATTAGGTTTAATTACAAAAAGCTATCACTTACAATATTTCCCAACCAGTGATTTTATGTACATATTTCCAGAAAACATATTTGTACAAAGAAAGAACAGAAAAAATAAAATATTGCACCAATTTTCAAGTAACTCTTTATTTTCTGATATCTTGACATTTTTAACATGTACATTCAGCTCACATTCAGAATTTACAACCAGATAGTATTTAGAGAGAGAGGTGATTTTAAACCATTATCTGTGGTTGTATTTTGGAAGCTATTTTGCTCTTAAGTCTGCAAAATGAACTAATGTATCTGAAATTTATTTACAGTTTCCCACTTATACAAGATTTAAAGGGCAGATGATTCATCAAATTTGTGGCTCTGGGCCTGTATTACACTCTTAATTGCCATTTTTAAAAAGATAGCAAATCTCTAAATTTTGTAGTGTAAGGAGAAGCTGGAAAGTTACCTGTTTAGTCTTTCATGAACAATAAAACAAATAACACAAAAAACTGTTTTCCACTTAGTTTTTCTAAACTGCAAAATGGCCTCATGACTTTCAGCAGGATGACAAGTGATCATCTGGCAAGATACCAAGCTGGCAAGTAGAAATTCTCACCAGCTGGCCAAGACATGGCTGGCTCCTGCCCAGCTTGCCTGCTGCCCAGCTCCCAGCTTCCTGACAGCTTCCCCATGGCCAAATGCCTTATCCTGTTGCTGGCTTCTTGGTTTGCCACTGGTCTGTGCTCTGTCTGGTTGGCTGGCTGGTAGAGTGGCTCGAGCTTACTCTCCAGTTCCCCAGCTGCCCAGGCACCCATCTGGTGTTTGGGATCTCCAACAGAGAGATGGGCCAAAAGGGACTGTTAGCTTTTGCCAGAGATTCCACACTGCTGACATTTAATTCCAATGTAAAACAAACCAAAGACTCCACAAGTCAGGATCACCTATAAAAGAGCAATCTCCTTTTTCCTCTCATCATCTCCGACTGAAGGCTAAACAGTACAGAAACAGACTGCAGTACTTTGTCCATTTTCAGTAGTATGCTAGTCCATGTGAAGTTCAGTAAGATATTCCTTAGAATGAAATAAAGTGTAAGAAAAACGTTTATGAAGGTTCATATTCTACACATATTTATGGGGAAGCAATGTGCAAAATACATCATAAACAATAATGAATAAACTGTGAGTATACTTTTCTGCTTCAGTGAAACAAGAAAAGAATCAAAGCACTTGCCCATCCAAAAATCTCAGACTAAACCTGCATGAAGAGATAGTGCAATATAGAAAGGGTTCTGATGTTTGTGTAGAAAGCCTTTTTTCAAATTGAGTCATCAAAATCTTATCTATATATCAAAAGGATACAAATACAACTTTTGGAAAAAAAATCTCACCATAAGATGACAGTTCTATTGACTGACCTGCCTGGATTGCCCTCTACAATAGTGAAGATACTGGTGTGTTTATTTAACTTTGCAGATGATTGACTCCTTCCGAGGGGTGTGGGGAGGGTTGGGAAGGAGAATAAAATAGAACAGAAATGTTGGGTTTCTGCAATATGGCTTTCTTAAAAACACCCCATGCAAGAAGCAGATCTTTACTTCTTTCTCTCTGAACCCACTTTTACTGCTACCACCCTCAAAAAGCATAGTGAATGTTTGTGGAAGAAACTGAAAGAATTTTCACTGTCAACAAGCAAAACCCAAGAGACCTTCTATTGCTAAAAGAACTCAAAGGCACCAAGCCATCCTATTTTAAGTAAGTTAATTTCTTCAATGCAGCAAAAGAAGATACTACTTAGGTAAAAGAAAGATCTTGAAAGATACAAGGGCCAGGAGAAAATGCAAGATTTCAATCAGCCTGCAGAGGATAAGATGTATAACATTTTATCCCTGGTTTGAGCTGTGTTAAAGTCTTGATTCCCTCTCGCTTCCCTCTGTATTGCAGCATTGAAATATGGACTTGTGGAGATTCTGGGATTGGTTTAATTATTTCAGTACTCTTAACACATACCACCAATGAATACTTACAGTAAAGTTACACAATGGTTTTCTTGGGCATTAAATAATCTTATAGTATGTTCAAAAGCCTAGATCAAACTGGATCAACAAAACTGACAATAGCACAAAACATTAGCACTGAGGCCAATAAAAACTATGAGGAATGGTGCAGCTTTATTAGTCAAGCTCTTCCTTGGATGAGTTTAGAAATCATTAAGAACATGAAGAAGAACAGATCAAACCTTCATATTTTACATACTCCCTTTTAGCAAAACCACCACAGATTTATTTCATTATTGATTTTGAACATTTGAATGAGAAATGATTGGTGCTGATCTAGTTCCTTATGGGCCCTCACACAGTTTAACCCTAGAGCAAGGATAAAGGGAAGAGGATGAAGAAAGCTGCCAGAAAAAGGATTTTTCATTTTCAGATCTTATTTCCATCATGAACAGGATTGGATGAGACAGAATTGGATGAGACATAATCACGCAATGTCACCTTCTACATTTATTAAGCAATGCTGGGAAATAAATATATTAAGTAACAAGGCATGTTTCTGTTTAATAGGCTATGGAATAAAGAACAATTCTGTCATGAAGAAAACCCTAATTTATTCTAAACAAAACCAATTTTTTTTAACAGATTAAGTAAACAAACCTTTTTTTAGTGGAAAAAAAAGTGAGTTACAAATTTTTAATCTAGGAAGTGTGGAATTCAAAACTTATGAAGGTAAACATTGTGTATTTTGAGGTATGTAAATAATATCTAACAGTACTTAGATAAGCTCATCTCTTCATATTGCTATATGAACTAACAGCCATCTTATTAGCTGAAAATGGGTGTGTGGCATAACTTTCAAATTTTAGGTGAAACTGACATTTGAATGAATAACAACATTGCACAGTGTAACAGTCTGATACATTGAAATGATAAAATGCCAGCTCTCAGCTGCAGAATTGAAGAAGGAAAAAATTATGATGAGCTAGAAAAAATGTTGTTAGATTATTTAGCAGTTCTCTGCTCTCCATCTCTTCCCTACTTCCTTCCTCCCCAAAAAAGAAATCAATGATTTTTATTCTGCAGATATTCAGTTATGCCATCAGGAACATTATTATGGGCACTTGAGAGATTCTTCCACAGTTGTTTCTGGGTAAGGAATAAAATGCTTGCTTGATGTATTGAAAACGTTAACCTGTTTCTCCATGTATTTTTTTTTTATTCCTCCCTTTTAATCTAGCAGCTCCCCTATTTTCCAACTGCAGAATGATTTTCAAACACCCATCCTTCTCACTAGATCAACACACGCACTGAGACTGACAGTTTGCAGATTTTTCTTTTAAACTTCATGAGCCAGCTAGACTCCTTTCTATGGCAGTATGAATCATAAAGTTTGAGAATCGCTGTGTTGAAAAACAGAACTTAGAAGTAGAACTTAGAAGCCTACTGTGAATTCACGCTAATGTTATAATGGAAAACAAGAGGAGCACAATATTAATGGTAGCTTCACAGTGAAACATTCCAATTTTTTTTTTTTTCAACTTCTATTAAGCCTCAGTTAAGATCTGTTATCTTCAGCAGTGTAGGATTAGGACTGGCACACATTAGCAATCCTGATTCACCATGCAAGAAGCCAGTAAAAGATATCAGCACATGGCAGACA
>VWZD01008537.1:77889-156848 GCA_013396695.1 Sakesphorus luctuosus
AAGGTGGGGGGGGGGGGGGGGGGGGGCAGTGGAAATCATTATTTCCCAGACAGGACATATTTGCTTAAGTCCAGTCACCCTAAGAATTGCTGTAAATTATATTTTCTTGCTAATGTGTCTTAAGGTGTGTTACTCCATTCCATGAACTAATTTTAAAAATTTAAGATACATTTTTACCTTTGAAAACAAAACAGCAAGAATCTGTCCTTTTTACATAACAAAGGAGGTTTGGACTAAGAAAGAGATAAGTTAGGTTTTTTCTCCTTACTTCTTCTGGTGAGGCTTCGGGGAGCAGAAGGAGCCCAGGTGTTGGTCCTCACTGGAGTCTTGGAGAGAGAGGGAAAGAGAGAGAGGGGGAGGGAGCTGGTTTTCTCTTGGTAAGACTGTATTTTTGCCAGTTTCTTTTCTTCTTTGAAGTTTTGATTGTATTTGTCTGTTTTGTTTTTGGTTTTGTCCCTCCTTATTCCTTGTTTCTTGTTCCTTCTTCCCTTTTTCCCCTGGGGGCCCCCCAATGGTGTGTACAAATTGCATACGTAGTTGTAGATGTTAGAAACTATATGCATATTCTCATTTGATTTGGTTGCTTTTGAGTTCTTGCTTTCTTTTCAGTTTTTTTCCTTATCTGGGGAGAGTGTGGGAAGGAGGGGGAAAAGCAGTTCGGGCTTGGCAAGGGGGCTTTGCTAAACCAAGACACTAGATGTACAATACTTGCTGTGTCTTACATCTAAGATTTATTGCTTGGATGTCCAGTGTAAGAACATGCAGTTGCCACACATCACTTTCAGTCAAACAGCTTGTGGGGCAGCTAACGATGTATCTGTCCAACTGTTTCTACAATCAGTGCTACATTAAGCTCATGAGAATCCCGGATTAATCAACACAAAAAGAGTTGCAAATCTATAAAACTGAGTTCCTTCAAGAAGAAACTTCTGAAAACATAAGTAACAGTACAAACTGCTGAACAAACACATGCATCATCAAGTCTATGTCAAAGCTTTTTTGAAGGAATGAAAATAAATATTTTATAAAATGCATCCATGAAATATGCTGAATCTACAAATAAAATTGCAGCTCACATTTTGGGAAAATAAGGCCTAAAACCTGCCCTGCTACAATAAAATAGTGCATTATTTTCCCCTAACTCATTCAACATAAAATAAACTTACTCAAATTTGAGAATATAGCTGTGTAATCAACAATAAAACAAAACCAGAAAACTTAATTCATGAAACCTCACTTTCAGGTTCTGACTGCTACAAGTCCAAGAACATTATAAATGAAGTATTTTATTGTCTAACTATTGTAATACACGAAATATAACTGTGCATTTCTTTCCATAAGTGAACCTTTCATTATTCCATTCAGTTATTAACTATAATAACTTTGCAGACTATGACACTCTCCTCTAATGAACAGAATGTTTTACCATACCTTTAAAATTGACCCTTTCAGAGAATAACACTCCTGAAACTGAGTTTACCAGTAGCATAGCTAACTTACAATGAGTCAAATTTCAGCTCAAAAGTACAAGATATCTTCTGAGATCAACTCCTCCAAAGTGTAATAATTAGAAATTGAACAAGATATTCTGAAATCAGACTTCATTTATAAACACAGTCACCATTCTTCTTCCTCAAAACCATAAAAAAATAAATAGAAAAATATCAGCTAAATTTATGTTTCTCCATAATAAAAATGCTTATCGCAAACGTATTGCCAGACATTAGTTTGTTAGTTGGCAAAGGAATAAAGACATTGGCACACACACACACACACACACACACACACACACACACACACAGCCAAAACCCACAAAACAAAACAAACAAAAACCAGCAACAAAACAAACCTTGTGAAGGCTATAAAATAGAGAAAATAATTCTGTCTCTAAAAGTACTTTTGCATTAATCCTTGAGCTGGAATTACTTTAGAGAATATTCCAGAGACAAATCACTGTCTATTTGCCCCATTCTTATATTAAGCACTCCTTTTTGGCCAGAATTAGAGATGCAGTGACAAGCTTTGTTCTGACACGGCCTGTCATTCTTACAACACCTTTCTGAAGCTCTTAAACTCACTGATCTCCTACACTGAAGAAAAATATTGGGTTTATTCCCTACCTAGAAACTCCTTTCCTACTTATGATAAGAAATGTCTTCTTTTGGAACCACCTTCTTCTACAAAAGCCTGCAAGAGTATCTACTTTGTATTTGATATTCTTGTAGATCCTGATGTTATCTGACCTGAGATTCCATGGTTTGAAAGGAAAGCAGGTAGATACTGTCTTCTTTCCTCTACATTCCATATCAGAATAAATTTATTCTTTCAAAGCATTTTTTTTCTTTAAAGCAAGAGATGATAGCATGGTGAAAAGGATTGAGATTCAAGTTTCTCAATGACTCTTGAATGAATGAGGGGAAAGAAGAGGCAAAGGGGGAATCTGAACCTGAGAATATCCTATGGGAAGTTACAGAACTACTTTCTTGTCTTGCTGAAACCACTTTTCTTCCACTCTAAACTTACAAAGCTGTTTGTGTCAGAACTGGAACAGGCATCCCTAAACAGAGCTTCAGATGTCAGCCACTGTTGCCCTTTCAGGATGTTCTTTTACCATAAAGCTTCAGACTTTTGACACATATGTCATGTAGTGCTTATACCGTTAATCCCTTCTCCAGCCCTGACAAAATTGGAAAAGGTCAACTTATTACATACCTGGTGGAACAGGAGGAAATAAATGAAGCCTCTCCTTAGTCATCTTCTTGGAGAGCATTGGAGGACTCCTTCAGAGTCTTTTTCTTCTTGCCCTTTTAATCTTTGCCATGGGGATCCTCTTGTAACTGGGTGCTTGTTTCTTTTTTTTCCTTTATTAGATCTTTTTCTCTGTGAACTAAAAAATGCTTTACCAGTCATTCTCTCACCTCTTTCAGGAGAATGAGAGAGGCACCCTTTATAGAAGCAATAGATCTTTTTCCCTTTGTGTTTTTCAGGCAGAAGGCAAAGTAGCAATGACAGCAATATACACATGCATCAATCATTACTTTATATGTGTGTATGTATATGTGTACACACACACACACACACACACAGAGGTTATCTCCATGCTTAGATCACTTAAAACTCCCTGCTTAGTCCCTACCAAAGAAAAATGAATTTACCTCCTCTTTATTACTTCATAATTGAGTGTAAACTGTTACAAAATCATAACTGAATCATAATAACACAATAAAATCAGAATAACCATCACAATGCTGTATTTTCTTCCTGGCAATTTGAGCACTTTCTCACAAACAGTGCCTTAGACCTGGGAATGCATCCATATCAGAATACCCTGGGTTTCTTTCTTTTGGGACATACCTGGACTGCAGGGCATAAGGGACAAGGAAGCTTGTGCTGTTTACTGCATATAGTCACATTCATATCCTTCTGTTTCCTCAGGAGTTTGTTCGATAACATTCCTGTCAGTGTTGGAGGACCCATATTTGAAATTTGTATCAAACATTCTAATGACGCTTGCTATTTTCTTGCAATGGGGACTGAGAGAACATGCTCTTGAGAAATGTTCCTTTTTTTGAGACAATTCCAAAACAAAGTTTGACAAGGTACTATTGAAAAGTAGCAATTTTTACAAAAAAAGCTAAAATCAATTCTTCCACCTCCATCCTACTAGATTTTCCTCAAGCCACTGAGTATAACTACAAAGATGGCAGTGCAACAATAGGTCAACATACGGAAAATCTTGTTTACTGAAACTGAGTTGCATGCACTACTTGATCAATAGGCAGCTCTGTAAAAAAAGACAAAAATAGAGTGGGAACAAGTGTAAGATTTTCTGTTTTCTCTATAAATGACGGACAAAAATGGACATCTGGAAAATGAATCTACATAACTTAGAAGAATGAACATCACAGTACCTCTTGATAACTATATTCACTTTATCTGGAAATATCAATTTTCAGGACAGAATCTAAACAGCCAAAGGTATTGTAAAGAATAACAAAAGCATCCTCAAAAGCCATAAGCCATTGACCTGATTCTAATAGTGCTGTGCACTGTTACATGAAAGATCCCATTTCAAGTTCCCTGAGCAGTTCCCAGTTCTTTTGCTGTAATGAAAATTGTGGGTTTTTTTAAGATGTGGAGGAAAAAAATAATTTTCAGCCAGTGCAGAATTCTTCATTTCTGTGTTATACACAAAGGAAATGAATAAATCACACTATCTGACTATGTCCCAATCACCTTCAAACAGAATATTTTCAACTCTTGTTTCAATTTTTCCCTTTTGCAAACTTTAAAGCCTGATGTGTGCTGGTATCATCACAAAACAACTCTGGCAAGACAATACAGAAGTGTTCTTTTCTTACATACCCTGGTTATAGAAAGTCATAGAGAAGATAAGGGTTTGCTGCTGCTCATACATGCAGCTAATAGTTTCAGATGGAAAGAATCCTTACAGTTTCTGCACAACTAGTTCCCACACAGAGATGCACACTGCCTCCTCACCATCGAGCGTTCAGCAGAGATATTTCACAGATATTAGAGTGATGTCACACAGTTTCTCCCAGGCAGTCACAGCAGAATGGCTGTCTCTAAAATAATCTAACATACTTTTATTTGCATTATAATAAAAATTAATTGTGGAACCAAAAAAAATACCAAAACAACCAACCAACCAACCAACCAAACAAACAAACAAAAAGACTGTAAAAAGGCCATGCAATTGAACTTAACTTTAAGCTGATTGTCATCATGTAATTCTGCAATATATTTTTACCAAAAAAAAATGAATTTTCATCTTTCTATTAAGGAAATTACTTTCAGTTAATTTTGGTATCTTTTCCTTGTAGAAAACATGATGCTATGTCAAAGAGTCTCTTTTACAAACATTATTGCTAACCTCAGTGGAGTAACTTTGAACACAATTATTATTCTGAAATGAAATAACTTTTTCCTGATTATGGTTTTACATACTCCTTTTAAAATTTATTTGAAATATTGAAAAGTTACTTTGAAAACTGTTCAGATGAGTCTTTACTATTTAGATTTTTGTCTTCCAAGAGAGATTTACATCCACATTGAACTGATCTCAAACAATTTTACCAAATCAGAAGCTTTCTAGCTCAACTTTTTCTGCCCCAAATTAATTTTTTTCACAGAAGTCTAGACCACCCCTGGACAAGCTAAGTATTTTAAGGCTTAAGCCTGTGTCTGCTCCTTATTTCCCATTCCACAAACAAAACCCAGAGGCATCACTGTATCAATCCCTTAGCTCTGAAAATCTGAAACCGGACTCGAGCCCGGTTACCAAAGGTACAAGATATGTAAACACATTAGGTTTCCCACATATCAGACAGAAATATAAATATTTTACGAAAGAAAGAGGTCATCTATCCTTCTTAATTGTTTTTTCCTCTTAGTTGTGCAACACAACAGTCTTAACACCTCTACCTTTGACCTCTTTTCTCTTATCATTGTTACATTTAGTTTTAATCCCCCAATTCTTTCTTCACATTCGTAACAGTAATTCTAAACACTAAGGATGCATCAGCAACCTAAATACTTCCAATGAAAAAAGAAATACATGAAATAAGCAATTTCTTTGAATTAGGATTTTGTCTCCAATCTAGCTCAAACCCAGAAGGCCAGACCATTTAATCGGAAGCAGAGGTTTTGAAGATACACGGCTACAGTTTTTTAATCTCATTTTTCTTTTCACCACTTCCAGATGATGTCTCTCTTTTGATTACTCGAACTAACTGAAACCAAGCCATGCTAGCAGTAAGAGGGTACTAGTACTAGTATTCTCCTCTGTTCAGACAGTTGTACATAATGACAGGCAGACCAAACTTACCAATATCTGTCTTGAAGGCTGCTGCCAGTAGCAGAACTTCAGGGTATTTGACCATGGGATGGTCTATGTGACACCAGGCCTTCTGCGACCTAACAGAATTCACCATTCTCAATTGGGAAAAAGTATTTTTGCTCAACTGTTTTTTGAGGGATGGTGTATACTACAGGCCTTCACTCTGCTGCACATTGTACTGAGTACACTGGAATGGGTTAGAAAAGTTTGTACACTCATGCACACAGTATTAGGTATAAACAAGAGGAAATAGAAATTTTGGCTCAGTCCCAGATATATGACATCTTTGGTATAAGTGAGATTTGGTGGGAAGAGTCTTGTGAATGGAGTAATATGTGGATGACTACAGGCTCTTCAGGAAAGATACACAGGGCAGATGATGTGGAAAGGTAGTGCAAAGAATGGATTGAAGTGTAAAGCACCTGCAGTTAGAGATGGTTGATAGCTCCTAAGTAAGGATTATGAGGCAAGCTTTTAAAGTGAGAAATCACCAACTGTATGAAAATCAACAAAACCCCCAAATGCTAGATTTTGTGTCTCGGGAACAGTGTAATGCTGAGTGTGTGAACAGGCTGGGGACAGGAAGCTGGAGTGCAACCTTACAGAAAGGAATCTGGTGGTTGGTGACAAGCCCAATATAAATCAACAATGTGGCCTGGCATTCAAAGTGGCCAGCCATATCCTGGGGTGTATTAAGTACAGTGTAACTAAACCATCTTCACACAGAGAGCAATGAGGATGGAAAAGAAGGGCCAACACAACCCTTGACAATCATCAAAGGAACTGCTTACTGCTGGAAGATCTTGCAGGTGAGCTTTCAGGCTGCCCATAGAGTTCGTCCTCTCCCAGCTAATGTGGGGTGCAGAGGCTGCTCTGCTGATGGGGAGGTGGCCAAGCACTCCTCTGACAGTCATTAGTGTGATCTCATAGAAGGTAGCCCAGGTGTGCTAGGGTCATTCAAGATGAACCCTGTCACAGTAGATACACATCAATCAGTTCTACTTCATATTGAGGTACACAGGGACCATGGTCCATGTCCTATTATGAGCACTGGGCTCTAGCCTGCTTCTCATCCCATGCCCTGGAAAGGATGGTGGCAGCAACATTCCAGGAGGGTTGGAGGTCTTCAGTGATCCCCCTTCTGACCTGTCACCCTGTAAGTGGCACAGGCAGCAGCACTTAACAATGGCTCAGAAAGGTCAAAGCATTCAGACATCCCACTGGCAGGAAGGGAAGACTCAGCCTGCACAAGATCTCTGACAGGACTTCATAAAAGAACTGCCTATTGGCAAGTGTTGCAAGGACCTTTCTTTCCTGTGCACTGGTCCTGCCCTGGGCAGGTGGAAAGGTGCCTTCTCTTCTGCACAGAGTGATGGAGAGGGCCTGAAATTCTTTGGGCTCCTGTGCCAGCAGGATGGGAGGAGACTGTTGGAGACCATGGAGGGAGGTCCTTGGGGTGTGGAGGTGGAGGTAGGTTCAGCCTGAGGTGCACCTTTGCTCTGTTCATTCATACAAAGAACAAAGCTTCTCATTGCTTTTTGTGGGCTTTTGCTTCCCCACTCCAAGAAAGAGCTCTCACATTTTGTTGGATGTATCAGAAGCAGCTCCTGAACTAGAGCCTTCTGCCAAATTTTCAGGGATAAGCTCTTGCCTTGGAGGCATATCTGCCTTGGAGGCACACAAAGGACAAGGTGACATTAACAACCAGCCAGCAGAGCTTCACCAAGGACAAGTTGTTTCGGGACCAACATGAGCCTTGCTTTGAGGAGATGAAGGTCCTAGTGGGACAAGGGCGGAGGATTGACCCTGGCCAGATTGTAGGTACCTACTAAAACTGCTCTATCAATCCTCTCTGCAACTGGACAGGGGAGAGAAAATACAATGAAAGATTTATGAGATGAGATAAGGACAAAGAAGGATCACTCATCGATTTCTGACACAGGCAAAACAGACACAACTTGAGAAAATTGATTGAATTTATTACCAATAAAAATCAGAGAAGGATAAAAATAGTAAAACAAGTCTTAAAAATGCCTTCCCCACAACCCTCCCTCTTTCACAACCTCTACCTTCTCCCTGCCAGGGGTAGGAGAAAATGGGGAATGGGGTTTATGGTTAGTTAATCACATGTTGTTGTTGCTGCTGCTCAGGGAGAGGAGTCCTTGCCCTGCTCAACTGTGGGTCTCTCCCACAGTTCTCCAAGAACTTCTCCAGCATGAGTATTTCCCATGGGCTACAGTTCTTCAGAAACTGTTCTGAAGTGGGTCACTTTTCCATGGTGTGTACAGCCTGCTCCAGTGCAGGCCCCTCAGGAGGCCACAAGTCCTACCAGCAAATCTGCTGTAGCATGGGCTTCTCTCTGTGGGTCAGCAGGTCCCTGCCAGAAGCCTGCTCCAGCATGGGCTTCCCACAGAGTCACAGACTTCTTTCAGGCATCCAGCTGCTTCAGAATGGTTCCTCTTCAGAGGCTGCAGGTGCATCTCTGCATCCCTGTTGACATCTGTGGCTACAGGGGCACAGCTACCTGGACTGTCTGCTCCAGGGCCTGGAGCACCTCCTTGTCCTCCTTCTTCACTGGCCTTGGTGTCTGTGGGGCTGTTTGTCTCACATATTCTCACTCCTTTCCAGCTGCAGTGTCACGCGTAGGCTCAGCCTTGGCCTGCAGCAGGTCTGTTCTGGAGCCAGCTGGCATTGGCTCTGCAAGACATAGGGGAAGTTTCAAGCAGTTTCTCACAGAAACCCCCCTGTAGCCCTCCCTGCTGCCCACTACCAAAACCTGGACGTAGAAAGCCAATATGGGCTGCCATTTACTCTGTCTTTAGCAAAACCTGTGAAATAGTTTCCCAAAGAAGTTGCAATGTTTCCAAGCCTGTTAGTGTTCTAGAAGCATTTGAACAATGCTGTAAGATACATGGTTTAACTTTTAAGAGCTGGACTTGATGATCCTCATAGGTCCCTTTTGACTTAGGATGTTCTGCAATTCTATTCTATGATTCTATACCTCCTTTTTGCATTTTTGTCCCTCTCTTTGCTGTTCTTTTGATGACATTAAACATCACTTCAGGAACCCTGAGGAACACTAAAATAATGAACAGATCTATCTGAACTATAATACAAAACAAAAAGATTATATGCAATTCACCTTGAAAGTAGAACCCATTTTTATTCTTTTTCATGGCTATTTAAAAAGTTAAGAAAAAAGCTGCTAAAGTAATATTTTCACCTTTATACGCTGTCCTAAAGAAAGCACTATGATTGAAAAATCATTAGAAATTCTATTTTCCACTTTCATTGTGAAATTAAGAGAGCTTTTGCATTTTGAACTCTACCCACATACTCCAGCAGCAGTCCCCTGGATTGTTCTGAGTCTTAAATAGATGTGCTTTGGAGAAAGTAGAAGGGAAAAAAAAATCCTTCAATAGATCCCACGCTAATGACATTCTAAACTTTTAAGAAGTTTTCTTTCCATATTTATTGAAGCCAGGCATTTAATTTTGTACTCATGGGTCCCAATGTATTCACAGTTTCCTACAGGAGATTTGGATATTTCTTTGCTTGGACAATTGAGGCTGTAATTATCTATTATCCCAGCAGCCTGAACCACTTTGTGAGCACATATTATTAGTTGGTGGCAGTGCTCAAATGTTATCTGACATTGGGAAAGAACAATCTCTAGGCCTACCTTTTCTTCATATGTACTGATATGTGCATCAATAATAGCTCTTCAGAACTCAAAAAGTCTACCCCAGAGTGCGATTGGAGTAATGAGGGAAAACCAGACTCTTCACTTTGAAATTGTCTTATTAGAGAAACTAGTTTGTACTTAAAAGTGAACTTTATTTTTTTGCCTCATCTGTGGAACCTGTGGGTCTAATGAGGAGGAGCAGGGCCAAATATAGTCATAGTCCTAGCAAGAGGGGGGTTGCAGCCTTTTCACATTAAATAAGTGCCAAGTATGTGCCACACTGGACTGTACAGTATTTACCCTGTCAGCAAGTCCCAGCTGCGAGGTCACTAGAACTTCTTTGCATATTGTGGCTTCATCTCTAAAATATTTCATGTCATATATCACTTAAACTCTCTGAAAACTAAGGTGAGGTACACATTCAGGCAGGCTTGTCTTTATCCTTGCACTGTACACCTGTGCCCTTGTGGCTGAGCTGGCTGTTCCTTTAGGGAAGGAAGGGGCACTTCCCTAGGAGAGAAGAGGCACTCTCCACATCTGGTGAGTTCTGTGCAGTAACACACTTCCAGTCTTGTACCTTGCCTGAAACTGTACAACTATCCAGCTTCACAGAAATCCACAGACCTGCTGCCTGATCTTAGGATGGCGGTTTGGAAAACATCCAGTCTGTGATTCAGTTGTGCACATTTAACATCTTTCCTATTTCTCTAGCTTAGTCTACACCTAATCTGAAGGAAACACTTAAAGGACATGCTTAGCTTAAGTGACTGGAGAATTTGGTCATTAACAAAGCCAAACATATATGGTTTCTAGTAATACTGAGCAACAATCCTAAAATCACCAAGGTTCCTTCAAATCATTAGTCATTTATGAGCTGGCTAATAAGACTGAGCACAGAACAGACTGTCTCTTCCCATCAATCTTCATGTCTCTCTGTCTCAGTTTGAGGGGAAACCCCCAAAATGTTTACCCACAAGTGGAGGAGGGGGTTTCCTCCACAATAATCACGCCACTCTTTATCAAATTTAAGAAAAGGAAATTTGATCAGAAAATGGATACAAGTAGGATAACTGTTCTTAACTGATATATATATATATATATATATATATATGTATATANTGGCGGTGAGACTGGAATGGAGACCGAGACCCCAATGCCGAAACCAGGAGCAACAGCAGTGGCAGGAAAAACTGGCTTACTCCACAGTCACAGCAAGGAGCAGCAGCAACGGCCCCTCTCCCACAGCAGCAGACACACCAACCCTAGCCGTGTGTAGTCCCCAAGAACAACAGAGACAACCTGCCCCCCACCCAAGGGATCAAGAAGATGGTAGCAGTTAACTACTTCCTTTGTTAACTAATGGCATGGGTAGTTAGTGGCAGCGGAGAGAATTTACATAATAATTCCAAACTACAACACTCTCACAGATCATTCACTTCTGCTGTATAAAGTATACTTCTTTAGGAAAAAAAATATTTTCCACAACACAGTGAATTAAATGCAAACTCAATAAAATACATTAGAGCTTATCTTTATGTCCAAGACTGAGTTAACATAAGCATATGTAAATTTTTAACCCTCTTACATTTTTCACTGCCAATTAATAATTAATCTTTCAGTACCTTTCCACCATATTTGCTTTAGCACTACAGAATTTTAAGGGCTTAGAATAATGTAGAGAAGAGATCTTGTACATATTTATGATTTATTCTGTTCAGGTTAAAAATGAGGCATCTTGAAAACACAATAGAAACTTAAACTTTAGATTTATGGTGTTCTCCTCATTTTCTACATTAATTAAATTCACTACCAGACTTCAGAGTTTGGACATAAAGAATTTGAACTTAAGTATGAAAACACAGTGATTGTATAAGTATAAATTTAATACAAGGAAATTAATGTGAAAATATTGTTTCATCTGGTTTTGGCCTCTTTTAACTGATGCCAGTTAAGACAATACACAGACAGTTATCAGAAGCATAGATAAAGATCCTATTGAAAATTGTTAAGGCACTGTTTCTCACCTTGATTTTTAAAATCCAAAGCTATTGAAAGCCCACTTGCTGTGCGCATGATCTCATAAGGAAATTGTACATTAAAATGAATTCCAGAAGTCCATACATTTCTGTTTTCCATAGTGTTAATTCATTAAAATCTGGAATTAAGTTGTGTAAAATATAAAACACCATGGCTCTGAATTAACCTATGAGAAAGACAAGTGTTGCAAAGGATAGGAAATGAAAAAATGACTTTGCATCTCAATTAAACTCCAGATCAGGTAAGTGTGACCATTCTTCCAGGACTGCTGGAAACAACTATGAAAGCTTGAGAGAGATTAGAAGGATAACAAAAAAAGTACTAGGGGAAAACTACAAGTATCTCTGTGTAGAATAAGTAAATGCCACATTAGGTGATGCTTGTAAAGCATACATTTTTAGGGATCAAACAGGATTGCTTCTTTAAAAAGAAATTCAGAGATGCCTGACCTTTCTCCCTGAATCTGGGATTTGGCCTAAAAACTAGTTTAAGAAGTAACTACCAATGAGACCACACTGTATTTGAATTCAACTTCATTATAAAAATTCCCCTCCCTCCTCCCCCAAGAAAAGGGCTCTACTCATCCATTATTTAGCTATAATGTTTATCAGGGGGAAAAAAAAACTAATAAAAAAACCCAGAAAAAGTGAAACACCAATAAAAATTTACAGCTTCTGGTGGTAAGAGAACTGTTTGGAAAAATATAAGTCATCTGTTAAAAAACTTCATCTCAAAAATTCCTACTAGTTAAAGAATAGAAGAAAATAGTTGATAAATCTTTCAGAAAGAAGAAATTGTGTGTTTATATGAAAGTTTAAAAAAATCCTTCAGGCTTTATTTAGCTGAAATGTGAAAAAAGAAATAAAGTCACAAACATTTACTGAAGTAACTTTTCAGAGTTATAAACGTTTTTGTGGTAATGTTGGAATAAAGCAGTAGTGTGCTGGCACAGCATGCAACACCTTTTAACAGAGGAACTCATTGTTGCAGGAAATACTGAGGACCAAGTCTATAAATATATTCAAAACACATTAATCAAATGCCAGAGCTCATATCCACTGGCAGTGTTAAGTACAGTAACCCAGGGAACCTCCAGGTTAAATCACTGCCTGCCAGGACCTTGAAAAGTGTACCAAGGGATGCTCATGCACCAGGGATACATTTACACCTATTAGTAGACACAGACAGAGACAACATATTGGCTCAATTGAATCTTTGTTGTGACCCAGGGCAGGACTTCTATTATGATTCTCTGAATAGTGAAATGTAAATCAGATTTACATTTTGGATTTCATTCCAGGTTTTATGCTCTCTGCTTTTAGTGTAGCAAGTAAGGAAAAATGAAAACATTGCATTTAACAGCCAATTTTGACAGAAAAGGGATTTCTAAGGACTAGAATGTGCTTAACTCTTTCAAACACCATTTGGGCAAGTGAGTTTAGTACTTTTTCTCTGATTTATGCACTAAGACATCTTGTTGAACAGTCAGAAGGTAGATTCAATGATATGTAAAGACTACAAAGGAAATACCTTTTGCCTTCTTCAGTCATTATAATGCATTTTATTTACCCTTATGAAATACAAGAAAGAGTTTGTAAGATGGTAAAACAGCAAACAAGAGCAAATTATTGTGCACTAAACATAACTTCATTGGATCTCTTTATCCTAGTACTGCACTAAAGATTGTGCCTTTCAGCTGTTTTTAACACAAATCTAGTAGATGAGTCTAGCCATAAATTAGTATCTGACTTTCACTGAAGTCACCAACTGATAAAGTTCCCTGAATCCATTCATGTAAAATGCCAAAGGGAAAACAAAACAAAACAAAACAAAGAAAAAAGCTATAAAAAGACAAAGCTTGAGTAAAAGGACTATTTTCCAGAACTCAGGGCAGAATACAGGGAGCTTGGCCCCTTCATGTTAGAGTTTGTGACAAGTACAGCCATTTCGGTAATAAATAACTTTGTGCCTTTCAGTATGAAAAAAGTTTATTAGCAAAAGATGAAAAGCAGTCAAGCTAGAACAGGATAAGAAGTTATTATTTAAAATTTAAGGCACTTTAGCAATCTGTCCATATATTTGCAAAAAGGAAACATACTGCCTTAAACTTCAGCAGTAGAGGTTTAATTTAAAGAAGCCCACCTCACAAGTTTATGGACACAAATTATCTTACTACTGTACTAGGGTGTTTATATAATCAGCTATGCCATCGTAACAGTTACCCCTTTAAATGTTGAACTAACCCATAATCTGTCATATACTGAGGCTCAAAGGACACCAGAACTTGGCTCCAGGCCTCTCAATTTGTTATACTGTATTTATATTACAGAAAATTAGTGCTGGCTACAAAATATACTGAGTTCATAAACTAGACAGAATAACACGTCGGGAAATTCATACATACACAACGTTAAGAGAGAGAAAATGGTGTATCTATAAGTCATGGTCAAACTGTGAGCAAGATTGATCTGTTCAATTCAAATAACCAGCTGAACGATGCAAACTGTTTCTGAAGTATCACCCACACTGCAGAAAGAAATTGGTGTTCAAGACTTTGGGGTTCTCCCTGGAAGAGGGGCACGCTGCTTTATGGACAGGGTTGTTGAGAACTGTCCGATGTAAAGGACTTGTAGAGCCAAAAGACACTTTACAAAAGCAAAAGGAGTGTTAAAAAACCTCTCTCCACTAGTAATCAACTTAAGAATTTGGGTCAAAAGTTATTTCATTTCCTTAAACACTACATAACATCAAACAATATTATTCTTAGGCCTGCCAAATTCTCTGAATTAATAGAAGATTGTGTTTTAATTGTCTCTATATTACACTTTTTAATGACCTTGAGTCTGAAAAAAATCCTGTGACAATTAAATTATAAGATGTAGAATTTTAATATTAAGATGTGGAATTTTAATATTTCTCTGCAAACTGCTTCAGCTCTCCCTGTTCATTAATATCATACTAGGAAAACACTTTGCAATCTCATTTCTTTCAACAGACATATGCCAAAATCATGTCCTCCAGCTGGTGAACATCTGTCATAGTTGTGTTTGTTCATCTTAGGAGACACAGAGTGCTCAGCATTTCATTTTGGGAATTATATTTTGCAATCCTTGGCAGTATTACTGGTGACACTGAAAATAGCTGCTGCAGGTCATGCAGTTGGGGAGTTTAAAGGTTCTCTCATTTCCAACTGTCTAATATTTTTATTTTTTAATTCAAGAGTTATGAAAAGGGATAGTATCTCAGGGCATGTATATAAAAAAAAGTCAGCTAACAAGAATAATAAACACTTCTAGGTCATCAAAATACCAAAACAATCTTTCTTTATACATAGTTTCTTTACATGACAAAACAAACCTGACACTTAGTTGAACCATTGCTAGACTTGGGACAAAATGAAGTGGTGTCCAAATTTTCAAAACCAGAAATGACATGCGAATTAAGAGAAATTTCGGTGAAGCAAAAGAAACTCTGATGGAACTAAATATTCATATGGGCTGGATTTTTTCCTGTAGGGAGAAACTGAAGGAATCTCAATTTATAAACACAAAAAACAAGCCACGTACAACATCATTCAAGAGCATAGAATCTGTCCAGGAATTTTAACTTAGAATGTCTTTGTATGCTTGTGCAAAACTGTAAAGTACAGGGGAATTATGGCTCTGACATAAGCAAGAAATTTGCAAGTGTTACATTAAGCCTAGGCAGAGAGGGAAAACTAGAAAAGAAAAAGACAATCCTTAATTGGCTTGGGATTGCTCATTTCATTAAAAATTGAGCAAAAGCTGTTTTTATTTGGTACCAACAACATCAATAAAAAGAAAATCCCCTAAAAAACCAAACTTCAGACAAATTTCTGTTGCAATATAGATAAGTTAATTCAGGATTCTGGGTGACTTGATCTAAAAAAAATATCAAATAAACAAATAATGTTGGTCGCGGAGTTTAAAAGAGGCAGAGAAATCTGTGCAATCCAGGAAATGTAGCTATTTTCTATCCAAAATCAAGAGTCACTAGCTAACCTCTTACCCCAGCAGTGCTTTTCTCATTAGCTTTTTTTCTGTCCTAGGATATCACTGATGAACTCAGCAGTATTCCTGCTCACTGTGCAATCCGAAGAGCCAAAACATAGATTGCATGGATGCTGCTCAGCAACTCAATCATTTAGGCACTCCTTTTTTCTGGCTGATATATTACATCTGCTCCGGCCAGAAACATGGTTTTCTCAGTGGGTTTTTGTCACTTGTGTCCAGAAAACTTAAACCCAATTCTGCAGCCTAAGAGGTGTAAACTCTTAGTGATAATTTTTAATTTAAGCCTGATAAGTAGTGTCATTTTTATAGAGTATCCCAAATTCCACTTAGACTAATGAAGGCCTCTTCCGACAGCTACACTGCCATTCAAGATTTACAGTACTATCAATGAATTGTGAACCTGATGGTGTGCCACTGTATTTCTGAGTTTCTATTCTAAAATCTAATGAAACTGCATTGTACTTACAGAACATTCACTTAGATGAATCAACTCAGGGGCAAAAAATATTCTGTAACAATGGCATGAAATTCACCTTGGTACAAACTGATTACATTTTTCTATATTACTATATTACATATTGTGTCCTTTTTTTCCAGAAAGTAAGTGCATAAAGAAGTATTCTATGGGAAAATGCATGTCATACGAAGAATGGAAAAATACTATCAGCAGTGGATTTATGAAGATCAAGAAGGACTAGAGCCAATGAAGCCTGAGATAGGACCACGGAATGAGAATGAGTTTAGGACTGAATCTTGCAGAGGATTCTATAAGGGTTTTGATGTTTTTTTTGTTAATAGTCTTACCCACCCTCTCCCTATTTTTCAAGTTCAATATGGCTTCCCAGTTGTTATTTTCCCTTAGTCATCCCTTCCATATTATCTTCTTCCCATAATCTCAGTCTATTTCCCCACCTCTGCCCCGGTTCTGTTCCCTTATTGACTGATTGATGGTTGTCATCGGTTTTTTGTCTCCCTGGTTACTCACTCCTCCCCTGCTGCTACCCAATCCCCTTCATGTTACCTCCATTTTCAAGATCCTTCCCCAACCTATACTATAAAAGTCTGTGCTCTCCCGCATAAATGTCTTCTTTGTCCACCTTCTCACCATGTGTGGAGTGCGTGTTTGGGAGATGTTCCCTTTGGCCAGCAACCATCAGGATGCCACATAGCTGCAGTCATGCAGAATTTTAGTACCTAACCTGGTTTACAAAAGTGATCATCAAAAGTGTCTCACTTTTGGGAGAATAAATAAGTATCAGTACAAGGACATTTGTCACTTTTTACCCCACTGACAGAACAGTAGTTTACACAACTAAGTTTAATTTAAACACTTCAGGTAAATGTCTACAACTGATATATCCAAGATGCACTTTAGTTAAAGACAAAAAAGAGAAATAGCTTTGTTTAAGGAATGGCTCACTGTGCCTTTTTCAGAAGTCTGCTTCAGGTTAAGGCAAATCATAACTTGTTTTGTATTGACTGGATCGGTAGTCACTAACTATGGAAAAAGTTAAGGGGTAATAGGTCCAACAGAGACAGAAACATCCAGTCACAGCAATCCTACCTCTCATGCACATATATCTCAATGTAGGTAAGATCTGGCTTTTCCTAATACATTCATGTTTATAAATCAGCTCACCAGTGAGTCCTATTTTGCTTTAACACGTCTAATCTTGAAAATCAATATACTTATTATTTTATGTTGGATGACTCAACTGCATTTGGTTTTTCTATCTAGTAGTTCTGTTGGTTTTATGCTGAAATGAGCAATGACAGCAAAGACTTCAGCACAGATTCAACTCAGTGTGCAAATAAACACAAGACACTCTGTTATCTGGTCTTCTCATAGGTTTTTACTAATTTATCCAAAATTACTCAATGTATACATTCTACCAATGATTCTACCTCAAAATAATATAAACTGTGTTGAGTGATTGAGAGATATGGAAAGAAAAGAAAAAGAATATAGACAGGCAAGTTTTGATTTAGACAAAAAAGTTATAAAACTGAAAAGCTTGAGAAATCAAACACAAATTCATTTCAGGTTTATGACATCAGTATATGTCTGTTTGAAAATTCAACTCACTGTTACAAAAAAGGTGTGCTGTGGCTTCTCAAAATTATAGAAATTAAAGTTTCATTATTTCTCAGAAATTTCAAACAGGGAGTATAGCCTATAGAATTTAGTCTTTTTAATACATTTCATTTTGCTCCAGTTTAAAGTGGGCCAGATCTTCAGCTAGTGTTCACTGACAGACTATAAAAAATTGTTTAAAGCTTTACTGATTTATACCTCCTGAAAAATATGACAGATTATTTTTTCAGAGCAAAAATATAGAGATTCCTGCTGATACATCCTTGCCCTGTTATAAAATCAATGCTTACTCTTATCACATGATAGTAAATCAAGATTTTAAAAAATATTGCCTTATATCAACTTCAAAACTACATGCCTCCTAAGTTATTAATTAACAATTTAACAGCAGAGAAGGACAGTGCAGCTGGATAAAAACATTTCATCATTTTAGCCTGACAAATCTCTACTTTCGAGACCTAGGCAATACATGAGGTTAATCTGCCTGAAAGCCTATGTAAAGGCTTTGAAAACATACTATTCTCAGCTTTCTATAATGTCTTTTGCTTTGGATAGTTAATGAATTAATTGATTAGGCTAAGGAGGGATAAATCATCAATTTTAACAGCAGTGGGTGAACCTAGTACATGATCATGACTCCCTGGCAGTAGTCGGCCCTAATGATTTGGGAGTTTAGTACTTCACCCCCTAAAGAAATAATGCAGGATCAGCATTTGAAATCTGGCCATATATCTATGGGCTCTCATTGAAAACACAAGCAAAAATATCAAAACATGTGAGTCTCCATCATTTCCTTGCGAGCATATGCATGCACAAGATCAAAAGTATCTGAAATGAATGAGTTAAAGATGTTTGGTATAGGTTTTCCATGAACAATAAGTAGATACCAAAGCTGAATAATCCCTTTTTACTTGCCAATTACAATGGTGACATTTTCAAAATCCCTTCAGGCTGACAGCATAGCAGTTACAATGCTATGAAATAAGAAAACAAAAGCAAAGTTTCCTGGTCTCAGACACATCACAGGGTATTTACACATGCAGGCTGATCTGCCTTTATGACTTCTAGCATGGAATGACAGGCATGCTGCTGGCCTGTGATTTCACTCCCAACCTCCCCAAAATGCCAGAGAGCTCAGGTCTTCCTATTTCAATTTTGACAGAAAAACGCATCTAGAAGGAGAATGTATATGCAGTCATAGCTGGGACAGTAGCTAAGATATGTTTAATATCAGCCCAGACTTCTCTGCCCAGTAAATTGGCCAACTTCTTCCACTGGTCACTCTTACCTGTGTGTATCCTCTACTGACAACAACGTACTTTTGCCCCAGTTTTCTGCCAGCTCTAACTCCTGCCCAGCTACGTATGCTTTTCTTCTGGAGCCTGCCAAGGACATTTTATCTTCTTTTCCTGACACAGAGGCATTTCCCCACCCATTTCCATTTTGAATCACATATTGCTCATCTAGAACAAAATTACTGCCCTCAAATATTTATGACTGGACCTCCCACAGATACCTCAAGGTGTCCCTAAATCAACTACATACACGTCCTGAAAACATGAGGGTAGTTTCAGCTCCTCCCTCCCATCTCTGCTAACTCATCCTAACAAGCAGTAACCATCTATTCCCATCAGTTATTCAAACATTCTCTTAAAACCATACATTTTAATTTCCATGCCCCTCAGATAGTCCTCATATATTTCTAATATATTATTTAGTTCATATCCACCCACTCTGCATAATTCGTTATCCTTCCCTTGGTATTTTTATAATATGTAGTGCATTTCACATTAGTCAAGTCCAAATATAATGGTTGTATATTAGTATTTAGCTAAATTTTACATTCTCAGATATCTTACTTAAAATGTTGCAAAGATTAAAATTTTAATCTACATACATAAGTCATGCCAATTCCCAACGCTTGACTCTAAGAGATCTCCTTCACTGATTCAAACTTTTCTTGGAAATCTTTTCCCTAGAGTGTTAACAAAAGGAATGATGACTTCCTTTGTAATTAGGCCAAGACCTTTTCTCTCTTAAGTTGTGTGTAGTCAGTCTAGGGATAGCTGGGGCAGGGAGACTGACACAAATTCAGTCAATTACACTTAGTAGAATTGAGCTGAGTTAACACATGATAAGACTGTTCAATCTGAGGAAGATGAGTTGTAGTCTGATTGACAAATGACATCTAATTCTCTGAAAATTTGCAAATTGACACTCATTTCCAAGATTGAGTAAGTATAAGATGAAGTCAGTAACACCAGGTTATTTATAATTTAACTAGCCTATCTAGTAAATAGTAAATAATCTGCATACATTGCAAAAGGGACTGCATAAAACAATTCCTATCAGAATTATATACAGTCTGTACAAGAATTTAAAAAATAATTTATGCTGAGTTTTTTAAGATAAAAGAACAGACAGAACTCTCAAACTTTACTTGGAGACTGCAGCTCAAACAAATGTAAAGAGGAAATATTTCCAGTAAGATTAATTTTTGATCAGGGGATTTGGTTTTATAGCTGTAAAGTGGAGAGCAAGAGTAGTGTGATTCTATCAGCAGAGTGCTGGATTACAGACACATAAAATAGAGTGATTTCACTGACTAGGGGCTGTATCCAAGCTTCCTGCAGTCTGTGTAGTCTCACATTACTACCATTTCTATTACAGATAAAGTTAACACAGTTACAGTCAGAAATCTGGAGTAACTCCATTACTTCCTTATATTCTGTTAGTAGTATAATAGCAGAATTTCAACTGCTTCTTTTACAACAGAATAAATGTTAGACACCAGATCAGTGATTATTGGGTCAGAACCACCTTGTGGGGTGTGTGTGTGTGTGTATGGAGGGGAAAGGGATGGGTCGAACTTCACAGACGTGGGGTGGCATTGTATCCCTCATGGCAGCTCAGGGGCCCACACGGAGAAGCCCCGGAGCAGCTGCCAGTCACAAACAGCCCAGGAAAACTATAACACCCCCCAGAGTTCCTGGAGCCCCTGACCCAGGTCAGATTGGCAGGGACAATGAGAACACTGCCCCTCACCCTGGCCTGGGACCCCAAAGTGGCTGGGGGAGTCAGAGGCCACACCTTGGGGGTTTGGCCATGGAGACCAGAGCAGATAAAACCAGAGGCACAGGTGTGCCACATGTTGTGTCCCTGCCATCTGGTCTGCAACAAGGTTCTAGTGGTAGCTATTTGATCTGTCTCTCCCTCTTTCTCCTTCTCTCTTCTTGCTCTCTCTCTTTCTTTGTTACTTTTTTGATGCTTTGGGTGGCTTGGAGCTGGAGGGACTGGATTTTGACTTAAGTGTAATGGATAGTTCGGGTCTTGACTTACGTGTTGTGGATTAATATATACTGGGTTGATATTGTGGTGGAACATTTTGTCTAGCTTGGGTAGTGCCTTTTTTTGAAACTTTGCCAAGTTCCCTGGTTTCCTCCCCTAAATTAGCTCTTGGGAACAAGTCCATGGCTATACATAGATGTAGATAGATAGATAGATAGATAGATAGATAGATAGATAGATAGATAGACTTGCAGCTCCCAGTACTGGAGTGTTAAAATAAACCATTCATGTTTGTATCTGATTTTACTTTTTTTCATGCACTTAAATGTTATATTTTCTTTAAATTTAGGATTATATGTGGGTTTTAATGAGGTTTTTCTGTTTCTAAATAAATGAATTTATTTATGTTCTTGTGTTTTAGCAAATGACAAAGTACATGAAGAGATAAATTTCCTGTAAAATGTTGAACTGGAGGAAATTTATTTTAGTGGTCTTTATTAGATAACTAAATCTTTTGGGGGTTGTGCTTTTCTTGGAGGGGTTGGGAAAGTGGAAAGAGGTTGAGTTTTCTTTTTTGTGTGTGTGAAAGGAGGTTATATGAACATCTTCCTGAATACTGACACAATTTAATACAAATTTTCTCAAGTCAGGTCTCAAGCCCCCTGTATTAGAGAAGATTCCACCAACACTGAAAGTAGGACTGTTGTGCAGCTTACTGAGTTTTGGCACATTTCTGTTTACCTCACAGGACATCCCTGCAAATAGGGCACCCATCTCAGAGACTAGAAGTTCATGTCAGAAACAAGTTGAAACAGGAAAATTGATAGACATCTCTTTTACCTTAAATGCTGTTGTTAGTGTGAAAAGGAGAGCAGACTGCAAATTAAAGAGTAGCCTCCTTGCCTTGGTGGCAGTACTAGTAATTTTCAGATATTCTCTGTGTGTGCATGTGTTTATGTGTGTGTGAGAGAGAGAGAGAGAGAGGAAGAGACAGACAGACATGGAGAGAGACTGCAGGCTTCTTCATTAAAAAAAACCCAAACCAAAACAAAACAAAAAACAAACCAACAAACAGCCTTATGCCAACAGTAGTTAAGCAATGAGAAAAGTAGTAGAAACAGCCTACCTTACAAAATGTCAATTATTTTAAATTACTGTTTTTCTACATTTTGATAATAACTTGGCACTAGCAGGTTCTACAGTTGTTTCCAATATTGACAACCTCAAAATATATAAAGAGACTTTTCCCCTATTGCTCAGTGTTTGTACAGCAAGTAGAGCAGCTGACAGCTGCATGTAAGCCAATTTATAACTTCCTAGTAAACTTTTAGCATTTTATTCCAAAACTACCTTATTCAGCAAAACAGCCTCTCTCATGCCCTGGAACATGCTAGTTAAAGTCCCACAAGTCTCTTACAGTAATTTTCATGGTTATGATGTCCTATCAGGTTATCAGCACACTCAAGCAAAGCTCATATTTTCCTCTCTTAGCCAGTTCTTACTATAAGAACATCCCACCACCCAGTTCTCTTCAACTGTAAGAAAAAAGGGGAGAAATTAAAAAAAAGAATAATAATTTAGTAATACAAAAATATCTGCTTATACTAGTATCATTTCCTTTAACTAATGCAATTTAATATGTTGCTACAGGCTTTGAAGGATTTCTCTCCAACTCATCATCTTTGAAAAACCTGAACCTAGATAAATTACTTTTTCCCAAGAAGTGAAAGTTAATACAAGGGATTGGAATAAAACTTTTTATTATTTCAATAAAATAAGTAACAATACATTTTATAGGCAAAATCCTAAAAATCAAGAATTTGACTACTTTGAAGAAACATGGAAATATGACATTAATACAGTAAACCTTCCCTACAAAGTTTCATCCACAAGTTATCCTCTTGCTCCACATCTTCTCCTAATCTTTCTAACGTGTACTACAAACTTGAATACTATATATGATAGCATTTTTCTGATAATCACTCTCTGAGAAACTGCTGCATGATTACTGTCTTCAATCTTTATTTTTACTCAAATCAGTACAGGGAAAGTAGAAATCAGAATTTGGCCTACAGCTTTAGAAAAATCTTTGAAGTACCAACTTTAAATTTGTGAAATGGTGTATTTCAAATAATTTCTACAAATGTTGGAAATTTTCTTCAATTACATTTTAACCTTATATATGTAACATGTCATACAACAAAAAATGTTTTTTTTTCTTTACATAAACCATAAATACCAGTTTATTTCAGTGAATCAAATACGTGTTGAACAAGACTCCAGGCATTCTGTCAGTTGCACCGAAATAGGCTATATTCTAAGATTTGTTATACCTAAGCAATTATTTAAAAAGCTGTCCTTTTCTAGGTTGTTAATTACCACTACCCAGCTGAGATATGACTTCTGACTGAATGAAGCTCTCTGTCATTTACATCTAGTTTAAGTTAAAAAGGCTTCCTAAAATAACTATTGGAAGCAGTTTGAAACTCTTAATTAAGGTTAATTTCATCGACATCATAGTAAAACAGTTTAAAAGCACTTAAGAAACCAGATAGGTCGTCACTGCTAATTAGGTAAGGAAAAATAATTCAGTTCTTCTGTAACTGCACCTACATATCAGTGTAAATATGTTTTAAGGTATTTCACACAAGAAATCTGAAATAATACAATTGCTTTGGAAAACTTCAGCAATGTTACATAATGCATGCAGCTCTTGACAAATGGTGGTAATTAACTCTTTCAGTTGAAAGAAAATGCATATAAAAAGCCAAAAACATGCAGCAAAGGTATATGATTCAATATTTAATACAGTAAAATAAGACCTAAATGCAGCTTGAGGTCAAGCAACAGCTTCTGAAGCTTTTATTAGTATTTTCTATCACTACTAAGCTGATAGGAACAAACTTACTGAAGGAATGCGAACAAAGTGACAAAGCTGGGAACTTTCACAAGGACTATCCAACTTCATAATCACAGCAGGAATCATATATCTTATGCCAGATCTCAAAGGTTCTCATCTCCACAGTGTCCATTCTGTGGTGATATCACTAATGAAAGAGATCCAAGATTAAATGTAGGGAATAAGTTAAGTGGGGTTTGGTGCAATATAGCAGCAAAACCAAATCAGCACACACTACATTTAGTAGCTTTCTAAATATATAAAAATCTCCTGGATAAACCAAAAAGCACCTCCCTGGATCAGTTGCTATGTAGTGCTAAATGGAGAGGTAATTGAACTTGCAGCTAGCCCCTTATGGAGCTAATTGCGAAGAATTGCATGCCTGAATCACAGCAAGTCTACACCTGATGCAATTATCCCTGTAATTATCACCTCATAAATGCAACCCTCAAATTAATGTGACTGTATATACTGTACAGAAATCTGTGATGGAGCAAGCATCTCTTCCCAGTGTGGTGATGCTCTACAGAGAGATTGACTTGATGGCTCAGCATCAGCTCAAGGACTTATCAGGTAGCATGAGATGAGTGTGTTGTGGAGATGTGCTAGGATACTTGTTCTAGGGAAGAAAAAACCCAAAGATTTCCAGAAGTAAAAATGAAAATTAACAATTTATATATATTAGGAAAAAAAAAAGAGAACAATCAATAACAAAAACCTTCAAGGTAAAATTAAGTATACAGTATAAATGGAAAACAGGCTTTTGTTTTCTATGCTTTCTTTTCATTTTAGGTGTTTCAGAAAAGTGCAGTTCTGTTGATTTGGCAGCGATATAAAGGAACAAACAAGCATTTCAGCAGATAAATGGTCCTTAACAAAATTCTCATAACTGAATAATGCTGAACTTTGTGGAGTTTAATTCTATAGTTACCTCCTGACAACCCCTCTGGACCTTCACAATATTGTCTGTATTCCATTTCTACCTAAGATTCATCATAATTATATTTTTCTAAGGAAAAGACATAGAGAAATAAAGATGACAAGGGAGAAAAGAATGCCACACTGGGGCATTTCTCAAAAGGAGTCTACGGTATCTCTTCAAAGGAGAAAAGAGTTGAAGGCGAGATCTGTGGAAGAAAACAAGAGAAGGAAGTGTGCTCAAAGATGAAACAGGAAAGATATCTTACTGGAAGAATTCATAAGTTATCTTTAATTTGCTCCAGGATGGTGTGGGAAACATAACAGGAAGACAATTTTTTTTCCCTATGGTAAATAATGAAAATATACTATATGTAGAGAAGATATTTTGAAAAAAAAAAAATCAAGAACATTTTGAGGTCAAATAGTATTTCTCTTTCAAAAAGTTTGACTTCCCCATATAGATAAACATCAACAAATTACAGTTGGCACCAAACAGTAAACAACAGTATATTGATTTCTTTTTTCTTTTAACATGTGAAACAAGGTGCATTTTAAAAAATAGACTATCATTAAGCAACTGAGCAATTCCAAATTCATAAAAAACAAACCATGCACTTCAAAAAAGCTGTACCTTCCCAAGATCAAGTAACAAAACAGATCATAACAAAACCATTTTTTATCTTAGCTTTGTAACTCTCTTGTGGTAAAAGAATAGAACAGATAACTCTTCCTTTCACAGACAGACAAGGGAGGAACAAAGCAGGCCAACTTCAAAACAGTACTTGGAAGGAATTTCAGCAAAGTATCTATTAGGGAAACTGTGAAAAGCCTTCTGCAAGTATGTCAGGTCCCCTGGCACGTGACGTCTTAGCTACTGCTTCTTTCTGAATATATCTCTGACAAGGCTACAATGAGATCTTTCTGGACACATCCAAGCGGCTCTGCTCTATAATACTCCTAGCTTGTGCCTGCCCCACTAAACTTCACAGCGAAAGAGCTGGATGTAGTACCTTCACCAGAGTAAGCAGTCTCTTCAGAAGACAGTTCAGGACTATGCACAAGATACAACATGAATATGCTGCTGCTTTTTCTTTTCTTTTTTTTTTCCCAACATGACAGTAGGCTTAGTTGATGATGTAGAAAATCTGGAGAAGAATAAAGAGGAGGTTTACAAAGAACAGGATTAATGAGACATCTGGAGGCCTGCATGAAAAAGATTGGGAGAAGTGTGTCAAAAGGCAGATAGTTCAAGAAAGGGAAAGCCAGAGACTGAGAAATGACAGAAAGAGAAAGCACCCCTGGCACTCCACTCTCCACAGGCTTGCTAGTCAGAAGAGGTGGTCTGGAGAGAAGAGTAGTTTCAGATAAGGCATGGCATCTGGCATTATTACTACAAGTCAGATAAGCTTCATTAGTACTGCGCTCCGACAGGGTAAATTAGCTGTTCTAATCAGCCTGACTCCACTTGTTTCTATATGGAGCATCAGGCACCGTGATTTGTTTATATGGAGAGCATGTGACCAGTCAAGAAGAATAAACCAAGTCTTGCAAATCCGAGACCAGCATGATAAGCACTGACACCTGAAGTGAAACCCTCTCCTCATACCACTCAACATGCCCTTTTTTGTTTTAATCTTCTAAGCTACCAAATAGAGCAAATACTAACACTACTCTGTTTCTATCAGTTAAAGACACAAAAATGAAATAAACCGCAGAAAATCAGTTCAAAGCTCAACACATCACCGGATAATATTATAGTAACTCCATGTAAGCACAAGATCATAAAAATTCATGCTGTCAGCATCATCAGGTTTTAACAGCAATATTCATCATCACCCATCTGACCTCTGGTATGAAAAGATAGCTGCCTTATTCCTTCTCACTACGCAGCTCCATTACAGCTTCTTCTCTGCTCACACTTCACTTTTGCCACCAGGTCATTCTCATCTGAGTTATTTAATGAAATTATTTTCTTGGTGGTGCTCTAACATGCCAGACTGTCAAACACATTGCTGTGATAAGGTCCCTAATGGATACTATGACCATGTGTACATGACATACTGTGTTCAAAACAGAATCTACTGCTGGGGCCTTAAATTCCCTTGAAGTTTTAATTGTAGAAGACCCAGGGCCAAGAATTTGTTCCACTCAGTTAGCATTGCAGAAGGCACCAGTCTTTCACTGCCTGGAGCACACTACCACAATGAGAGGAATTAGTGTTTAGCTAGTTCACTTATCCAAACATATTTTGGCTGTAGAAGATACTATCAACACATTAATTACATTAAAGACTGTTTTGAGTGTTAATTATCATGAAATACTGGACAATATTTTCTTTTTAACTTCATACAGTCTCCAGTGTGAAAAATATGTCAGTGTCACACCTGTGACCCTGATCCCACTAAAAGCCACTGTAAACCCTGATTTCCTTTTGGTTTAGTAGTAAATGGGGCAGCAGAACTTTTGCACTACAATCAAACCTAATTATGTTCAGCATATTGTATTCTCTTTACCCATCATTCCTTGACAAACTCACCACACTGGCCTCTTCAGCAAATCATTTCCCAAGACCAGTCACTGTATGGCATTATGTTGTCACACAAAGGTGCAATGAGGTCAGCACACAGAAGGGTAACTGGAGAGTTGTGCTTCACCATCTTGTGTTCAGA
Organism: Sakesphorus luctuosus; assembly: GCA_013396695.1. NCBI lineage: Eukaryota > Metazoa > Chordata > Aves > Passeriformes > Thamnophilidae > Sakesphorus > Sakesphorus luctuosus. The sequence goes on from VWZD01008537.1 coordinate 105,378, forward strand.
CACACAGGCTTTCCCACAAATTTTGGTTCCAAGTCTTGCTCACACACTGCATATTGAGCACCTGATATTTCCTGGTTAGTAAAAGAAGTGCCTCCAAGGTCTGCTTCTTCCCAATACACCAGTCATGAAGATTATTATGACCCCTTCTTAATTTATCCGTTAAATTGTGGAGGAGAACTTTGGCAGCAAACTTGTTTCATTTGTGTTTCCTAGTCTAAGACATGCGCATGTACACCATCACAATGAAACACAAATGTTACGTTGTACTCCTGTTGTGGTGTTTAAGATCTCTTTACTTTTGTGTGTGCATTTAATGCCCCATTTCATTGAGGAAATCTACTAAACTGTGTACTAAATGATTCCTCTTTCAGTAATTGCAAGAGCCCAAACTAGACATAAGGAAAAATTTTTGAGAAAAAAATCTTTTTCAACTAGAAATAAATATGATTTGACAGAAATTAGCCTGGTCCATTCTGCCAGACTGTACTCAGCATTCCTGATGATCCAGGCTTCCAACTTTTTGTGGTTGGATTTTGTTGTTGTTGTTGCTCTTTAGTTTTCTTTGTTGTTGTTGTTGCTTCTTTGTGTGTGGCATTTTTGGGAGATGCAGGCTTGGTAGGAAGAGAATCTTCATTTTAATATTTCTTGAACATTTAATCTACTTTTTCTCAATGCTTTAAAACTGAATTTACAACCATTTATCATTAAACATGCAAGAAAGCATTTTTGGACCATATAAAATAATGTGTCTGCTCATCTGAAATAAATTGACCTTTGATGTTTTCCTGCTGCCAATGAAATGAAAAAAAACCCAAAATATTTGATATTAATGTCATCATAACACCCTCTCTAAAATGAGCTGTTCTAGTCAATCTCAGCCCATTTTGTTCCAGACTTGGATAAACAGAAAAATGTGTTCAAATTTCCTCAACATTTCACATTTTATACATAGAGAAATGCCTACAAGTTTATGCACTGTATACATTATATATATATATGATACACTTTATTTTTGTGAACAGCTTTACTCTTATTTTATGTAAAATCTTCTCCCTGTTTTAAATGTACATGTTAACTTATATGTGAACTTCAAGCCAGTCTTGCAAACCTGGTAAGTTATCACTAAACTTAAGGCTGCCTCTTGTACCATCTTTTCTAACCTAACTCAAATCTTGTGGACTTTTATTTTTCTGCAAGAGAGGCAAGACTAATTAATATGACTAATCTTATATCTGCAAAATAAAATAGGAAAAATAATACATGTGAATGCTAAAATTATCATTTTTAAAAATAGAAATATGTACAGACTAGTCTTTCCGAGTGATACTTGATTGTATAAAAGACTCTCATGTAATAACAAGAGGTTTTGGTTTTGGTTTTTTGTTGGTTTGTTGTTTTTTGTTTTGTTTTGTGGGGTTTTTTTGTTTTTTTGTTTTTTTAGTAAATAACATCTAGACTAAAATGTGAGTGAAGATTTTGGTGTGTGTGTGGGGGGTTTCTGTCCGTTCCATAGGTCATCACTCCGTCTTCTCCTTCAATGTGCATTCATGCGTGAACATGAGTTATTTACAGTCAAAAGGAGAGCGTATGCCTTTCAAATTTTGACAGGCTGTCATTCCGTCAACACATTACAAAATAGACTGCAATGCAATAAAACCCAGTGAATCTTGACCTGGCACACTTATCTCAGCCTTACTTACTGCCTCTAAGAAAACAAACAAAAAATCTTGTAATGACATTGGATTTGGGGATTAATCTTTCTTTCCTCCCCCATCTGTTTGAGCTTCTGGGGATAGTGGAACCAAAATTTGACTTCAGGAGTTTTTTATTAGTAGTCATATTTTTGTTGTTGCTATTGTAGATACTACTTTCAGAGCCTCTGATGACAACAGAAATAACTCTGGGAGCTTTGAGTCAGAACATGGTCCTGCTGTTACAATGGCATCTTTACTGAAAATGTAATGTTGTACCTGATAAATGCAGCCTCTGGTTCTTTACCTATTTGGATTCCTCAACAGTGCTCTTGCCTCAATTTTCTTTCACGTGCCCATCCTGCTAATATGAGGGCAACCACATCCTACAAAGGATTTTCAAATAACTGGAGTTAAAATTCAGAGAGTTCTATCTTTTTACCCCTTCCACCCATGCTCTCTTAATCTTATTCAACCATTTATCTGAAAAGCTTTCTAAAGTCTCTTACTTTTTTACCTAAATGCCACAGACCAAACAAGTGTACTGTTTGTGCCTTTAGGAGCTGTATTTGTGTACTGCGTTTCTCCTGGTCTTCAGATGAGGGGAGACTGGAGAGAAGATAGCAAGAAAGGATTGATTTTTTTTTTCAGTTTTTCTTTCCTATTCCTTTTATCTGTTTGTCCATCCCTCCTTTCTTTATGCCCTGTGTCTTCAATCACAGTCTGACTCTGGGAAGATACCAATGATGAAGAAAGTTTTTGTTTGGAGATAAGAACTAGTATTTTATATATAGCCTCAAACTGGTCAGATGAACAGCAGTTTTCTCTGTGCCCTAGGAGTAAAATTAAAGTGGTTTACCAGTGAAATCTGTGGTTTGTTTTTACATTTAACAGGGGCTGTAAGACAGGAATCATGAGCTAGTCTAAACATTTTTCTTTGAATGTGGAAAACTCATAACACTTCAAAGTGACAGTTTCTCCCTTAAAAGAAAATGAGCAACAACTGGGTTGATATCCTAAAGTCTGAAATAACTGCAGAGATTCTAACCTAAACACACATTGCAGAAAAATGGTAGGAGCTAATATAATGTCAGTACATTGAAACCATGAAACACAGTAATTCTGAGCTAATTCTGAGCTATTTTAGCCAGAAATTCTCTGGCAGGTCATTTAAAAGTGTTCCAATGAATGTGAAATCAACATCTGAGATAAAATAATTTAAAAAAAAAAAAAAGCTGCCTCAAGCACAAGCTGTACAGTGATGTTAGTTTACTTATAAACTTACTTTCCTACATACGCACTGGAGGCCATGGCACCTGATTCCCTTGGCACATGTGCATGTGTGCACACACTTGCATATCACTGTCTCTCTCACCACTTGGACATCTCTTAGCAAATTTCAATCAAAACAGACAGGCAGATGAGGTTCCAAAGATACGAACTTCCCTCAAGCCTGAGAAAAGAAGGGAAGAAAAATGCTAACTGGAGAGAGAGCTGAAGGCCGTCCTTCTGAGGCATCATGCAAAGACATTACATGAATGTCTCAAGAGAAGTAACATCTCTGTCAGGACTCTCCCTTTATGGGATATCATAAAATCCAGCCATGAGGCTCGGAGATAAGCAGTAACCAGCCTTCATTAGCATTGGGTCTAATGCTATTTCCTCTCCTTGTTATAACAGCAAGTATATGCATCTTTAAATATCAGTGGAGTATAGGTACTAAGGGCCTTGCAAACACAGCGAAAAGTATTTTTCCTGCCCTAGAGAGGTTACCATTTCCCCTACTGAGATGAGAGAAAAACTATAAAGAATCAAAATCAACACACATGCCCTTGGGAGACACCCAGGTGCACCTCTCACAAAGACAGTACTCTGGTTATTTGGTGGAGAATAGTGCTCAGATCCACAGAGCCAGCCCAGAGGTGCACATTGAGCAGGGAACTGTTTTAATCCCCTCCTGGCCATGCACAGTAACTGTTAATGCAGTGGAGTTAGCTGAAGTCTGATAAGCTTAGTAGTTGATATGGTGCCTGCAACTTATCAATAAGTATTTTTGATAACTCTGAGTTGCCAAAACTCCCAGGAGGGACGATATCAGTAACAGCCATAAAATGATAAATTTTGTTCTCTTTCATTCTGTAACTAAAAGCCAAAACACTCAAAGCAATTGCAATGAAACTATACACTGTAGCTATGTAATTATTTTGGAGATTTTTCTAATTTAAGTGTTTTCAGACTTTATTAACTGAACTGTAGTCTATGAAAATGGAATAAAAATAACACAACCACACACTGTAGATTGTACTGGAAGTTATAGATCATAGCAAAACCTAGGATTTTATGTATCAAAAGTTTTTGGTTTTCTTTTACTAGATAAATCACATAGAGACAGATAGGTTTGCATTTTCTATTTGTTCTTTACAGAGTTTACACTTTTGGTTGCGGGTTTTTTGTTTGTTTTGTTTTTACCCTGTTGTTTATGCAGTGTATAAAGAATTCATAGTTTTTACTTCTCTAAAGATTTTCTATTAAATGGTGTTGCTATAAAGAGAGGAAAAATCAACCTTGTCCTAGATCTTCAGCTGACATATCCCTCTGTATCTAAATCACATAATGTAAATTAAGGTAATTTCTAATATGTGAATTTGTTCTATGATACACAATGCTTTGTTTAAACAGATTAAGTACTCTATGCAAAGTGGTAAAAGCTTATTAAGGCCATGTGTATGCTGAACTCAGAGTATCTATGTATTAGAGGAACTTGTGCCAACAAGAAATCTTTCTGCTCAGGGACAATTGTTTAAATTATTACTATATACATATAGTCATGATTAAATTAAATATCCTGAGATAAATCTTGGCCTGGCTAGATTAAGTGGAAATATCTTCAAGTGATTTTGATAGTCCAGAACTCGATCTTCAGTTAAGGATGATGATGTGTCAGTATATCTGGACTTAGAGCTGCAATATAAAGAAAATAATGCAAGTTGATAAAAATGTCTTATGACCCAATTGGTGCTTATCACTATAATAGAAATATATATGTATGTGTCACGTTAAGAATTAACTGATTACTGACCTACAATATTTATTATGCTTTGAAGCAAGCTAATTAGTTTTAGAGATATTAACCTGTGCTAGAAGGTTAAATAGTTGTCTATGTGTTTTACAGTCATTGGCATTTCATTCATATTCACCACAGAAAAATTAGGCAGAAAAGTCCTGCTTACAATGAAGTCAATTCATCATAATTATGTTTCCTGATTGACAAGATACCTGATTACAATTTATATTGCATCTTGCTAATTTATGAAAGTTCTTTTAAAAGTGATTTTTTTTTACCTTCTAGTGTATAAGCATAGGTAAGTGATGCTAACCCTTTACAGACTTCTTCTGCCATTGAAGTCCTAATTGGTATTGGAAACTTTTGTGATTTGACAGTGCAGGTTTTTAGGTTGATTGGTTAGTTGGTTAGATGATTTTTTTCCCCTGTGTTTTGTGGTATTTTTTTGGTTTTGTCCATAAAATCACTTTTTTTTTTCCCCTCAATGTGCAGTTGATGAAACACAAGAATACCAGAAAATTGGATCATTGGTAAAAAAATAAGAATACTTTTATCAGGAAAAGTACTATTTTTTAACACATTTTTTTCAGACTCTGAGAATTACTTACATTGGAAGATAAGGTAAAAGTTCTTGACCTATTCAATTCCAGTCTTCTTGATTCCAATGCCAAAAATTACAGTTAAAATAATATTTATAGTATAATTTCATAAATAAGGCAAGAGCATTAGGACAGTAATACCAAAAAAAACCAAAGTAGCAGAGTAAACCAGCTGAAATAAGAAAATTAAACTTCCACCTCTCTTCTCCCAGTGCCTTTTTATGTTCTCTTCTCTGTCCATTTGATATGGATAAATATTTGTGTATGCAGTCACAGTCACTTCAGTGAGACCATGATTTTAACCTGAGGCTTCAGTCCAGGAAAGCATTCAATTGTTTTGTATCTCACCGAAATCAATGTTGGATCACTCACACACCTAAAAAGCATGTGTTGCATTCTGCCTGGATCAACTACAGAGTTTATACCCACCTAGGGGTTGTAAACAGGTAAAGAGAAGGCAGGTAAAAATGTCAACTATTGGAGCAGTACTGCTCTTTTATTGATAAGATCATACCTTAGAAGGCTTTAACCTTGGTAAATTAAGCCATCTGAGACAATTTTTTTAACACCCAGATGCCTGCTTTAATTTCGCTCTCCTATCACATCATACCCACATAATGCCTATAACTCAAAATGAAAGGCAGCCAAAGTGCTGATTTCTCCCCCCTATCTCAATGCCTTGATTTCCATGCAAAGAAAAAGGGATAATCAAAAAGGACAGGAACAGAAGAGACACCAGTTTCAAAGAGTCTCTCGGACTCCAGCTTCCCTGGAAAAAACAAGGAACATTGCAGTAGACAGTCAAGGTGAAAACATACTTATCTTGCTCTATCCAGCTCTCAGAATGAGTTTTGTTTGCTAAGAGTGGTCATTTCACACTCCACAGGGTAGACTTAATTCTAACATGTGCATTTATCCTCCCCTCAAAGAGGCACATGATCCTACAAAAGTCTGTCCCAGCTACAACTATTGAAAATTTTTATTTCCACATGTACAGTGCCATATTTTGACCCTGTCCTGGGACAATAAGTCAGTCAGAGCTGTAAAGCAAGCCTATGTAAGACTTCTTTTTACAAGTCTTTCCTTACGGATAACCCCAAAATCCAGATTTTATTAAGATGTAAACCATAATTCTGGCACACCTACATTTTAAATACAGAGACTTCAAAGTAACATGATGACAGGGAATAAGGAGAATTGAGGCAGGTTTAGAACCAGTTCTCCCTGGGGCCAGCATGTCCTTGCAGTTGAGTACTTGCTGCTAAGCTTTGCTTCAATAAAATCTGTGATTTCCTGAAGAGTAAACGATATTGTTCATTTTCTGGGGAGCAGACAAGAATGTTGTAGGCAGAAAAGCTCCCAAGGTGCCACAAGAGTAGCAGGTAGAAAAGACAGAGAGGGGAATGTCTGCATAGAGGCAGGAACACAGTGCCAAACAACAGAAGATGATGGACAGGGACTCCCTAGAAGCCGGAGGAAGCTGTGTAATTTCCTTGCCACCAGACATTTTAGGACAACATGGTCACTCTTGAAGTTATATAACACAGTAGTGAAAATACAAAGAGAAACAAATACTACCCACTGCAGGATCCCTGGAAAAGTGGCAGCAGTATGCATTTGTCACAGTGCTCTGTAAGGTTTGGGCAAAGAGACATGTTTTTCCCCATAATTAATGTCTGCCAATGAGGGGTGAATATAGCATAGGCTCTGAACTAAGAAAAAAAGGTACGATCTACCCCAGCAATAGCACAACAACTGAATTAAGATAGTGAGAGACAACAATGTAGGTGGAGATTGTGAGGAAACAGACAGAAAAAAAAGATGAGATTATTACAATAGAGAAGATGACAGAAAAACTGTATTAGGAAGCTGTATGCAGTTCAGATGGGTATTGGGGACATCATTCCCACCACTGAGCAGTAAATAAGAGGTAGGGATGTAGAAGTATCTTGCTGTTAAAAAGTGTTTCCCTAAAAACAGAGAGTATGACCTGAGACACTCAGCTCACAATACTCCACTTACCTTACAAAACATATGCTTTGTCTGACTAGGTAAATAGCCCACCTTTACAGAGGATGGCAACATATTACAGCTATCTGCTGTATTTACTCTCTTAGCTTGACTGGCAGATTTCAAAATGTGCAATGAATTCAAAGACTGACGTTGAGTACACTGTGGAGCGTTTTCAGAATTTCTCTTCTTTGAAAATTATATTCTAACTGTACTGTTTGTTTTTATTGAAGAGATTGGAAATTAAAGAAGATCAATGTAAAATTATACATTAAAGACATGCTGCCTGACAAAGTAGTCATAAAGAAAACGGAAGGTCTGAAAAAAATGTGGCCTACATATAGCTTTACCTCAGTTTTCTTAACATTTTACAAAAATGTTCAAAAGGAGATAATCATGTTGATGAATTCTGATCATGTTAATGAATTCAGGGCATGTGGAAAACACATTTTGAAAAATGTAAGTGGGTAAGACATTACAGTAATATGTCACCATTTTCTTCAAAGGCAAATCTCATTTTAGAGGCAAATACAAATTCAGTATTTTGTCTGGAAAACATTAGCATAGATATTATTTTTTTTGTCTGTGTTGAAATCAGTAACCAAAGTAAAAAGAAAGTAAAGTGAAACAGTGCAGTTTAAATGAAGTTTAGATATGTGCTTACGGATAAAATCCCAAAATTAATTAAAAGGCAACTCGAAGTCAGGTTTCAAATCAGTAATAACTGTAACACATATGCAATACTGGTAATGTAGGTAACTTTAAAATAATTTGTATAAGCAAATCAGATTTGATCCCAAAAAATTTTTTGTGCCAAACACCTGAGATAAAACTCATGTTTCTTTAAAACCATGTATATTAAAACCATCCCAAATTTTCAAAAACTTCATCATTTTACAATTTTTAAAGACAAAATTTATTGCAGAAAGGAAGGACAGATGGAAGGAGGGAAGGAGGGAAGGAAGGACAGAAGGAAGGAAGGAAGGAAGGAAGGAAGGAAGGAAGTGTGTAAAAGCTTTCAATTAACATTAGTATCAAGAAATAGAGTGTGCAAGTTTCTGGCACAGGCTAAGGATGATTCAATTTTTAATGGCTGGACAGTTTTCAAACACATTTGGTTTCACATTATAAAGTACAAGAAAAAAATCTATCAATTTCCCCTTATTCCTGTATACAATGATACTTAGCAAATCTATGTGACTTTATGTAAGACACAACTCAAAATTTGTGTGAATGGGAACTTGAAAGGCAACAGATTTTCCTCATAGTTGAACGGTTTTACTGTTAAAAGCCAATAAAACGAATTGGGCAAGGCCAACATAAAAATACTTCCTTTTATAAACTTTTGACCATTCCTGAAAAAATAGTAAGCTGTGAAACCAAGAAAAACGACAACAAAAAAAGAGAACAAAAAATATAAATATCCTCTAAACCCCATTGACTTGATACAGAAGGGAAAAGGCATGATTCCTTTTTTTCACATCCTAACAGCTCTTATCCATCACATGTGAAGGTACTGACCTGTCCTTAGAGGTGCAGCCTTTCTGTCCTGTGCAGTACCACAGAAATAGACATGTCAGCACCAACTGTCATGGCATTCAAACTCCAAGTGCTGCAGGGCCACAGGGGATAGGACCAGTGCAATCAGCTAAAACATTTCATCCTAAGAAAGCATCATAAATATGAACTATACAGGTCTGACAGGGCTAGCACTAGAAGTGTTGATAGCCATTGACTCCATAGTAAAACTAAAAACATAACTGAAAGTAGAATGACAAATTTAAGATGACATGAGTGAAGAAAAAGATTACATGCAATGAGGTTCCTCTCTTCCCCACATTCATCACTCAACAAGATCAAGAAGGGAAGAGAAAAAAATGTACTTCATAAGAGTTATAAGATATTTTTACAAAGATATATCACTCGCTGGAAGAAAAACTGGTATTGTTGTGCCCCTATCTATTCAGGACTCAATTTAAATGCATTCAAAATTCTAGCCTCAGTTGAAATGCAGTAGAGATCTGCAGACTTATTATTGTCCTACACTATGACATTGCAAAATATGCCTGCACCTCCTAGGGAGTCCTACCTATCTCACTGAAAGGTTGTATTTAGTTTATTGCCCCTTATCAGCCACAAATCTCATTTGTCACCATAGCTCTTGAGTTGCCTGCTTTCCTTTGACATCACTCCACTTACCCTCAGTCTGCATTTTCAAGACATGAATCTTATTTTGTTGTTTTCCTGCCCACCTTTCTAATCTCCCCAAATCCTTTTTATTATATTTTGTTCTTAGTGTTATTCTCATTGCCTTTTGATTTAGTACCATTCAGGCATTCCATTCAAAATCTGATGTCTTTTCTCATTAATTCAAAAAGATATTAAATAATACTTATTAATATGAAATTTTGTATTGGTTAGACACCACTTCCAACAACCTTTCTCTTGTCTCTTGTTCCCAATAAGTAAAAATTAGAAAAATCTTCATAGTTAAGCCAAGGTCATTTGAAATAGAAATAATACCAAAATAGTAATATATAATGGAGAACAAAAACAAACAAACAAAAACAAAGCAAAACAAAAACAAAAGCAAAAGTAAGGTCTTGTAAAGCATTTGGGGAAAAAGAGTCAAGGTATTTCCATTTTAATTAAAAAGTTGCTTCTCTTATACAAGTAACAATAAGCAGTAATCCTATACCCCAGGATGACAGAAGGGATTTAGTACAAACTAACTAAAATTGTATCACAGTCATATACCTACTGTATTCATCACTACAGAAGAAAAGCTCAGTTCTTCCCTTATCGCCTCTCACTCAGGAGAAACTGCTACTTTCCATTAGAACAAAAAGTTCTAGGTATTACATTTGAACTTAGATCCAAGCCATGTACTACGAAGTCCTTCTCATGCAAACTTTCAGAAGCCCAAAGCGGTTCTGACAAGATGGTTAGATTCCCATTTCTGAACACCCAGAAAACGGTGACTGTACTATCTGCCAGCATTCATTCTCTCTCACACACAGACAAGTTTTAGTCAACTGTGAAGTTTTCTATAACACATGCTCTGGGTATGTGCAAACCCTGTTTGGGTTAAGGGACTGCAATTGTATGGTATTTCTGTGTCATCATCTATCCAGGAGCACGTCTATTATATCAGCTAGCTTAAAGAGGGGGAGAGATATGTGTTGGTTCCACTGATAAAACTATAGCTGATGTAACTGAGAGTAAATGAGTGCTTAAGCTTCAACTTTCTTAGAAAACTGACGATCACTATTCCAAAATTGATGCTGTAACATTACTCAACATGAGCCAAAACTATATTACATACTATTTCACCAGGGGTTTTTTCAGTTATGAGTTATCACTCTTCCATTTATTGTTGTTTTGCTCTTCACAGAAGGTGTCCACGAGGAATACCACTTGCATCTCTGCTTGTGATACGGTTGAAATGTGGTGATGTAAGGATTTATCCCATTTGTAGTACACTTTAATGATAATCCTAAAGGCTACCTTCTGCAATCTATTTCTGTCAGATATAACTGGCAAGTTAAATACGAAGCAGCAGACTTAGTGCTGCATGGGATTTCTTCAATGCAGTAGAGCAAAATAGCAATTATTGTGAACTAAACTCTCAAATTCAACTCACAGGAAAGCTCACATTGAGTTTTTGTTTGGTTGGCTGCTGAGGTTCTTTTTGTTGTTTTGTTTGGTTGGTTGGGTTTTTTGTTTTTTTTTTTTTTCCCAAAGAAATATTATTTTCTTTTTGCTTATTTGTTTGTGTTTCTGTCTTGGAAAGGTATACTTTGTTTAATGGTGTTATCTTTTCATTTATACAGTAACCATTGGACCTTTGTTTTGATATTAATCTGATTTTGATCTCTNAACCCATCTGTTTTCAATGAGTTTTGAATATTTACACATAGGCTTTGCTACTAAATGCCAGCTTTTGGCTCAAAGTTAATTTTTTAAAGCCAGACTATAAATCTGCATTCAAGAAGAGAAATGCTGGAAAACATTCTCTCCAGCCTCACGTCATCCCAGGCATGGGAAGGAAACATCAGCTGAAATAAGAATTACTGCAAGAATCCAAAATTTGGTGATAAAGCTTTAAATAAGCATTCAAACAGCCATGATGATAGCACTACTAACTTTTATATTTCAGATTTTTTTTTTGTTTTGAATAGCAACAGAAGTGTTCCATTTACTTCTTTTAGGGTTGTGAATGCTTATTCGAAACAGACAGGAACTGATTTTATTTGTAATGGGAAGGGAAGGGGTAGATGGACCAGCATTTTTTGCCTGGAGACTGAGTGTAGTATTAAGTACACAGTGTCACCTAGAGGCCAAAAAACTCTAAAATGAGCTTTGCAGTTAGGGGCTCAGGTTTTTACCTTGTCTGCTTGGCTGATCACATAAATTATTTCTACTAAAATCCTGAACTAGAGATTCACTGCAGTCTTTCTGAAAGTCCACATCAACACCCAGAGATGAGTGCACGTGTGATTCACTCAAGATACACATACATGAATGGTCTGTATGTGACCAGGTTTCTAGGGATGATGTCAACCTCATGAACTCTTTTCTTGGCAATTTCCACAACTAGTTTTCAGCACAGGGATTAGACACTGTTTGTGACCATGACTCAGCAAAGATGATTTCCCCTAAATGCATTTGTACTGAGTCCATACTTGGACTGGGATGGATACCACTACAGTTTAAACTGTAAATTCATGTAATCTTTTCCTTTTTCCTAGGAACATAATGTAATACTCACTTTCACTAAATAAGACATAATAAATCTAGAATAAATACTCCTCAGTTATTGTTATGCATGATGCAAGAGAAAAAAACATTAAAAAATAAAAACAAAAACAAAAACAAACAAAAAAACCCCACCAAAACATCTGGGACCTGTTCTAACAGAGTAATCTGATCTAACTAACAAAATGAGAACATGAAATATTTGTGTCATCCCCAATATTAGTACATGAAAACCTAAAGAAAAAAATCAGTTTTCAATCTGTATGTAAGACAGTATATTTGTCACATGTTTGCATGCTGTATTCTGTTCTTTCCAAAAACAAGAACAACTCATCTGGCAACTGCCTAACACTGAGTTAGGCAGAGGAATTAAAGCAAATAGAGTCTAGATAATTTCAGACTTGGTACAGGCTTTGGATAGTCGGGTTTCTGCTGGGAAAAAAAAAAAAGACAACAAACCAGTTGGAAGCATGTTATAAATAGGTGTGCAGAATTCCACTGAGGGGTAGTAAAGGTAGCACTGACTCCATCAGACCTTGAGAGAGAGAAAAAAAAGTGGTGGAGCACTACACTAAATCAAAAAATTCTCTTAATGCACCTGTACACCCTTGGGAAGAAAGAGGGTAGGTGTCAGGCACATTTTTATTCCTTCTTAGCATTGAATAATCACAGCTGCCTGCACTGTAAGAATGTAATTCACCTATAATGAATGAATGAAGTCTGGTACAGCTTTTTCCAGGAACATTGTGGTCCAATCCACATTTATGAGAGGTGGTATCTAGTGACAAAAGCATACAGTTAATCTGGGAATTCAGGAGCCTGTAAGAACTAAGGCTTTCTGTGTTCTCAGTACATCAATGTATTTCCTTTTATCTTAGTTAAAACATAGTTCTCTTTCTTCTTCATTCTAAATGGAGTATTTCCAACCCTATTCCTTCTTGCAACTTGTATGAAATCTATTAAATATATTCTTTTTCAAATTCCTAATAGCATCTGCAATAGTTGAAAGTAAGTGGCAATTTAAACTTAAGTATAATTTTTTTCTGCCTACTATCCAAACCTACTGGACAGAAAAAAAAACAGAAAGAAAAAAAGAAAAACTGTGAGAAAAAGAAACTGCAAGTCATTTATATGCTATTTTCCCCTCTACTTAGAGTGCAGTTAGCATGCTGGCTGCAAAAATTCTTTGTGTTGAAGAGAAAAATACCTACTTGTCAGCTAATTCTGCAGTTCAACAACTAAGTCCACTGTTGACATAAACTTTATAAATATTGACTATATACTATTTTTTCATGCTTCAAAAATTGTTTCTATAGTAGAAAAATAATCAGAAGCCTAAAACCATTTAGAAGTAATAAGAATTATCAGAAAGAACGGGAATATATGCTCCATCTTAAGGCATGGAAATAAGAAACAATAAATACATTAGTCTTTCCTTACATTTCCAGAAACAGAATGAATTTTAAGTGTTAAAATTTAAGAACAAGAGTGCTAAATAGAATGTTTTGTAGAAGCCAGCACTTCACTGAAAACCTACATGCCCAAAGAGTGCAATGGGTCTTAAGACAAGAAAGTGATTTTTTTTCTATATAAAGAAATATATATTTTTATTGCCGAGAGGATTTCTTCTATTCTTGATGCCTTTAGGTTCCCATTCACAAAGTCAAGGTACTATCTTTATAGCCTGGTAGTTTTTAAATGTATAGCTCTCTCAAGTTAATGAGATGTGACATTAAACAAACTAGGATACTTTTCCAGTCTGTTAGTATTTATACATTCATTTTAAAATTATATTTTGAATTACTCCTATGCATCAAGGAGATACTTTTTTTTCATTTCTCTCCCCTCATGTAATGGGGCCAGAGCACTGTTAAAGAACAGAAATAGAACAGTATTTAAAGCAAGTCACCAGTTGGAAAAGAATCTTGACAAGTTGTATTAGGTATTTTCCCACAGAAATGATTTATCAATTAAACCCAGAAAGAATCCATGATACACAGAATGAGAGATTTCCACAGGTAGAAAAATTTGAGTTTTATTAAATGTATGAAGTTTTGCCAACATATTTTTCTATAACTCTAGACAGAAAATGCTCCTGAGAACTCAAGTTGCTTACATATAAGAAATACAGGGGGTTTTTAAGCCAGACTTTTTAAAGCATTTTTTAAGGAACATTCTGAAAGAAAAACAAATGCTATTTAGAGCACAAATGTGAAATCAGGGTGTGCAAAGCGAAAATTCTTTTATCTCCCAAAAGAGCCATTCAGAGTAATGATTAATGGTTGCATTTAAAGGTCATTGAGGAAACATTACCAGAAAACATTTTCATTCCAAACAGATCTATTTGCCAGCTCTCCAAGCAGACTATTATATGCTGCAGGTAATTGAAAGTAAAATAATAAGATTCACAGAATGTCTGATATTTCTATCTGAACACTTAGGGGTTTCCATTACCCATAACATTGTGTCTACAGTATATAATCAACCGCTGGCATTCTCACTTGGTCATCCAGGTATTTTAAAAATCATTCATCACATTTTGAATTATTTATGGTTTCAGAGCAGAATTCTAATCAGACTTAGCTTCTGCATTTCATAGACCAGGGTATTTATCTCAACTGTATGGGAAGTCCACTTTGGATTAATACACTAAGCTAAAATTACGAGGACAATGTCAGTTCTGTTATCTCTGCTTTAGGGATATAACACAGCACAGATCAGAGGAGGGTAACTGAAAGTAGTTATGGTTGTAAACTGAAACAGGTAGCAAAATGACCCACTGAAAACTGAGAGATTTCAGATTAGTTTCCAAATAATGGAAAGAAACTGTTACCTGAAGAAAACAGAAACCAGTACACAGGCTGACAGATTGCAATTACATTAAAAAATTCCACTGCCTCCGTTGCTGGACAAAAACTTTAACACACATCACTATGCCAACACTATGTTCACACTTACATTGAAGTAATGGGATGATGGTCCAAAACTAGCTATTTAGAATTCAAAATAATTGCTGCTTTGTTGGTTAAAGTTGTTTGTTTGTTTTAATTTGAGATAACTGTGATTAGTGATTTTTGTTAAATTCTTTTCCTACCACATCAGGTTGTCATGGTTTAACCCCAGGCAGCAACCCAGCACCACGCAGTGATGCTCACTCCCACACCAGTAGGATTAGGAAGAGAATCAGGAAGGTGAAAGCTAGAGAGTTCAGGGGTTGAGATGAAGAGAGTTCAAGAGGGAAAGCAAAAGCAAAACAAGGAATTAATTCACTGCTTCCCATGAGCAGGTAAGTCTGTCAGAAAGGAGGACAGGGTGCCAAGTGTAGACATTATGTTAAGTATGTCAGTGGGAACCACAGTACTCCTATCTAAGCTTTCTCAGACTCAAGAAAATGTAATGCTTTCCTTATTTGTTGGTTGACATATTCTCACTGTGAATGCACATCTTGCTCTCCAGAGAGGTAAAATGGCTTCTTATAGCATTTCTCCGTCTTTTGCAGCTGCTTTTGGGCAAAGAAGATTAGATATAAAATGCTTTTAGTAATGAAAAAAAAAATCTCTTTACTGTCTGCCAGTCCCTGAATCATTCCTTGTATAGCAGAGATGGTTTCAATCACAGAGTGCAACATTCTCAGCTAAACCTTGTTGCTGAAAATGTGTTTTCTCATTTTTCCATGAAATTACACTGTTCCCCTTCCTCATGGCTGTGATAGATATAAACAACATCATTCTCTTTTTTTCTTAAATTTCTCTAGCAAACCACTGTTTTGAAAAACTCAGATCCTGAAATTTCTAGTAATTTTGCTTAGAATGCCCTTGAAAAGTCAAGATTTGCTTTTAAGTATTTTATCTGTGGGCTGTACTATAGTTCTTTAATATGATTGTACTTTTCATCTCATGTGAACAGTAATTCAGAACAAAAATATTTTAGCTCTACACAGTACCATGGATCTAAAACTTATTCCGTTCTTCTCAAGGTGGAGATCTATTTATTTTCCAATATATCCAGGATGTTGAAGAAATAAAATAGAAAAAGCTGTGCAAATTGTGACTTTGTAAGTCTCTAATAATTTCTATGTACTCAGCTGTGTTGGTTTTTTGTTTGTTTATTTTTTAAATAAATTGAAACATAGTAAATGGTTAACTGCTCTATGATTAACTTTATTTTGCAGAATTTAATTCTACTATAGCTATTTTATCATATATCCCTTATTTAAAAGATACTTTCAATAAATTTATCACTCTTTTTTCCCCCAGTTGAACTAAGAATGGTAATTTAAAATTGAGCATTGACTTCATGCTCTAAGGTGTTTTGATAGCAAAAGTATTTTCTTTTCTGCTACCTGTAACATTTGACAAAAATGATATAAGACTTTTTTATAGTTGAATACTTTGGAAAACTATTTTGAAAATAGTACCTGTCACTTCAGACTTTGGCAAACTTATGGACTGTATTAATTGAATACTGAAAGTGATTGCAACTGAAGCCATCTTCTAACATCTTTTAAAAGTTTTGTGGATTTTGTCATTACTAATTATTTTTGTTCGTTTTTAAGATTTAGAGGCATATGTAACCAAAGGCACTGGATAATGGTAATAATTTTAAGTCAGTCTTTCCACAATACCCTGCAGCTCTGGTTGACCTTACAGTTTCACTTGCCTGAGAGAAAGCTGCAGGTTGTGAAATATCACTCGCTGTACTTTCTAATCTGTCCATAGCCTCTAGTTGTGTCAAAGATCATCTATATTAAACAAAACCCAAAAATCGATAATATGTGGCTTTGATGAAACTAGGCCCTCAGAAAAGAAAATAAAAACAAACAAACAAACAAGCCACAGACAAACTGTGTAATATTATGTTGCAGCTTTTCCTCTTTTTATACTGATTCTGTTGTGCCAACAGACTTCAGCAACAAGCAGAAAGAGTGACAGAGAAATCTCAGGATATCAGCTCTTCAGCTTGTGGAGCTTTTATATTAATTATTTGAATATCACAGTATTGTTAAACATCATACACATTGGCAACACTAACTCAGAGAATTACCTTGCTAATTCTTTTTAAATCTCTGAATGTCATATTCCTTGAGAATTATTTAAATTTTGTAGGTAAATAAGAAACCATAGGCCTGAGATCTGAAGGGAAATAAACTAACCACATAGCCTCTTTCTTGACTTTAGGCCCTACTATCTGATCCAGAAGTTGGTCCTGATCTCCCTGAAGAATGGGTGGATGGAATCAGAAAGGGGAGAAGCACACTGAACAGGACACTGGGTCAACACTTCAAAGCTGAAAGGCAATACATGCATGCCATGCGTGTGCTGCAGACTCTTGACTGCAATATGTCTTCATTACTGGTTTTTTGCTATTAAGTTGCCCATGTGGCGACATCCAGGCATGGCATGCACAAAATGATGACTGAAGGGACCTGTATCATGGCCCAGGCCCAGCCCATTAACAAGGACCATGGCTAGGCTTCATGAAAGAAGATTGGGGAAGGGCTCTCCCCACGTGGGTGTGTCCTTCAAGCCTGTGCAGTGGAGTTTTTAGGTGAGGTACAGCATGTGTGAAACTTCCCCACCCTTTAACTCCTAACGCTCATCTGCCACGGCCGAGCGAGCTTGGACGGTGACAGTGTTGTCCTCAGGACTAGAACCTACAGCCCCCAGTATTCCCGGGAGGTCTCCCATCCAAGTACTAACCAGGGCTGACTCTGCTTATCTTCCGAGATCTGACGGGATTGGTCATCAGGGTGGCATTTCACTCCCTTATTAACAGGGAATGTGGTTGGCAATGGGCACAGAGTAGCAGCTGCACATGAATTCACACTCCCCCACATCCTCCCTTACCACACTGTTTTGCACCTTGGGACTCTGGAATACAAATAACTCTTCCTTTTGCATTTAGGTCCTTTTTCTTAAATATCTTGAATATATAGAGTCTTTGCTCTTTGATACCTACTCTTGGTACACTTCAGATGGAAGGTACAGTCAACTTGGAGATGTGAAAACACCATGGAGAGTGTTTTGGTAAGCACTAAATTAGTACTTATTCAAACATATCTGCTTCCTAAATCACTGGTCTCTCTTCTTAGATACCTATTGATATCAAAGCCCAGGCCTTTTTTACTAAAATATTTATTCTTGTCCTTATCCTTATTTGCTGTAGAACTTACCATTAATTTTCATTTGCCATCAACTTCTGCATTTCATAACTCTTAATTTATAGCCACTCTGTGAAACTCTCATTTTTTTATAACATACTGTATATCTAACATGAGAGAGACACTTTTATTCCTACTAGCATTTCCAGTGAGAACAGTAAGGCTTTATTATGGGTGTATCAGAATACATTTCAGACAAGCAGAAAGGCATCAATAAATTATCCAGGCAATTCTAAGCAGATGTCAATAAAACCTTCATATACAACAGCATTTAATTGGGAATTTAACATTTGAGACATTACTTGAGTTTTAAGCATTCCTTTTTTGTTAAATGGACTAATCTTTCCTCCCCTTTTCTTCATAGGTAGAGCCATTTATTTATGGATTTACTTATCATGAAAGACAAAATAGAAATACATACAAACATTCCTAAAATTATTCCATTTAATTCTCTAACCAATGAGTATTATTATGCAGAAAGCACTGCTGGGAAGTACTTCATCTCTCCAGAATCCCAAGACATGAAGACATGAAAATGTGTTGCATGGCCCATTAAAATCTGGTTACTTTTCTTTTACATTCTCTATACTTCCCAAATTTATAACTATTTAGGGTCATGATATCATGGACATCAAATCTTGCCTTCAAGTTAGTCTGCTTCCCTGTGGAACAAAAGACACATATTTGCTGGTGAGTGGTGAAAGTCAAATATTGCATTTCTAAGAAAAAAAAACAAAAGGAAATTATATTAATTGTTCAAGGAAACCACTATCCACATAAAGGAATAGATTGTCAAAGTATGAATAATAAAATGTGTATGTTGAGTACAATTTATTGTATAGGCATCAGCACTACTGTCATAGTTTGTTCCTTTGGGGTTTTTATTCTGCAACATAACACAGTCCTGATGACATAGGCCTGACCTGGGGCTTTGTGGAGCAGATGTTTATGTCTTGCCATCTCCTGGACTACAACAGGTCAATGTTGCCCTCAGACTCCCTGTATGCAGTGCACTACTATTGAAGAAAGAAAATTCTTCTGGACAGTTAAAAGTTCAATAATCCTCAAATGCTATCTTTCAAGGGATCTATGTTTATCTTCTGGACAAGTTTTGGGTATACATATTGATAAAAAAAAGAAAAAATATGCACATGTTATCAAACTAGGTTTTGACTTCAGAAGCAAAATAAAAAGATGCCTATAAAGCATGAACAAATTTATTTATAGTAGTCTGATTATAGTCTTTTCTCATGCCCTGAAAACCCAATCTTTTCACTTGACCGATATCAAGGTTAAATTTTCAAAAGCTGTCTGGAATAATGAGTGTCATTTTCAATGTCCAGCTTCAATGTGTGTTTTAAAATTTTAAGTATTTCATAGTCTTACTTGGATTTCCCTTAGTTTTGGTTTCTAACAGACATGCCAGCCTGAACTCCTTTCTTCAAGCGCAGAGAACTGTCCTAAGCTCAAAAATTCATGGTAAATTATGGCATTAACATACATAACTGAATGTGGCCACCTTCTGATCTCACCAAGCACTAACCATTTTTGATTTTTCAGAGTTCTTTTGGTCACCGAAACTGGGGAGAGGGGAGGAAGGAAATTTTTCCTGTCTTATGGTATATATTTTTTCTTTACTTCCCTATAAATGAATTTCTTTCCAGTGTTAATAGAATCTACAGTATCTATGCTGCCATGAATGTTTTGTTCTTCCCCTTATTACTTGTTGAGCAGGAAATTCTCAAAAAACAATAAAAACCTTACTGCAACAGTTCTGATAAAAACTGTATTGTCTTTGAAAGGAAGATATTTATTCCTGAGATTCTCTTGCTGGTAATGTTTTAGCTGCTCAAAACACAGCACTGACTATAAAGCGTAGGTGGTGATCCACTTGGGAACCTCTTCTGTGCCTTCTCAAGAGTACAGCATTTTCTAGCTAAGAAAAAACACTGTGTTTCAAACTGTAGATATTGGAGAGTTGTTTGAAAACAACAACATAAAAGTTTAATGCCCGTTACATTTCACAGATTCTTTCTGCATACATGCTTATTAAACATGTTATACCTCAAATTACCCATTTTTAATAAAATTAAATATACACACCATCTAGTCATCAGCATGTAGCCCTTTCCTTATAAGTTGTCCTGATTATTTTGACAAGGTCTAAAACACTGTTTCTCATAAACACAGCATAGTAAAAGTACTTAATGTATAAAAAAAACCCCCAAAAACAAAAACATAAAAAAAAATCACAAAACATGAAACAGATACCTGTTATCCCAAAGTAAAAATCTGAAGCATCATCTCAAAATATTTTTTTCAAAACTCATAGAAATTTTAAAGTTAAAACACGTTGTTTCTTCAAGAGTCTTTTTTTGAAACTGGACCAGATGTTGCTCAGTACTCATATTAATTCCATGGGTATTTTAAGGAGCATTCTCTCCTTATGGTTTATTCAAAAGATGAGGTGAAATTTCATACAAGGGAAAATGTTTATGTTATCATTGGACACTAACAGAGAGACGAGCAATTTGTATTTAAAGACTCATATGAAGAAATCACAGATTAAAAAAAAAAGCCTTTAAAAATCTGAAAAAGAAGATTTGGAATATGATTGCAAAGTGCAGCTTACCCTATGTAACAGAAAATTGAAATAGTTTAAAAAAATCCCTAATTAAAATAAAAACATTTGTTGTAGTTTGGAATGATAATGTAAATTCCCTCCCTGCCACTAACTCCCCATGCCCTTAGTTAACAAAAGAAGTAGTTAACTGCTACCGATTCCTCCTTAACCGTTTGGGTGGGAGGCAGACTGTGGGAAGATGTGGCAAGAAATGGGTTTGCCCTGTTTCTTTCATTTTTTGGGGACATTCCATTCTAGCTTGGGTGGAACATGGCAGCTGTGTGTGTGCTGTGGTGGAAGAGAAGCTGGTCTGCGGCTCCTCACTGCTGCTGCTTTTTAGTGAGCTGGTCATTTTTTTCTTGCCACAGCTGTTCTCCTGGTTTGGCACTGGGGCCCTGTTCGTTGCTCTGGTTTCACTGTCGCCTGCAGTGTCACGGCCTACCTGCCCCTGTCATGGCAGCGACCAGAGAGAGGAGTCACAGCTGTTTTCCTGGGAACTATCATCATCCCTCTACTTCCAGCTTTCCTTCTTTGTTTGGGACAAAGGACAGAGGGAGATAGAGAGAATTCATCTGAGTGCTCACCGCTCATCTCTACCTCGCTGGGAAAAAGACTGAGAATTCATCTTGCAGCCGGTCGAGGTGGGACGCTGACACTGTCCATAAATATAACTGCTTCAGGAAGAATCTACCATTTTCGGGGTTGTTCTCTTTTGTTCTTACTTGTGGTGTTGGGGGAGTAGTTTGCTCTGGTCTGTTTACAGTTATATCTATATCTACATATATATGTAGATATATATAGTAGTTAAGAACAGTTATCCTTCTTATATCCATTTTCTAATTAAAGTTCCTTTTTTTTTAATAAAGAGTGACGTGATTATTGTGGAGGAATCCTCTCCTCTGCTTTTTGGTAAACATTTTGGGTTTTTTCCCTCAAACCAAGACACCTTTTGTTAAAACAGAGTCAAATGCCTTATGTATGCAAGTGTTCCATGTTGTTAAGGAATTGGATGTCTAAGAAAGCAGAAAGATTTTGCATGATTTTTAAAAACAATAGAGTTAACATTTAGATTTTAACAGCAGGTAAAGAAACTTCATTGAAAATCTGTCCAGGATGTACCCAACATACGTCAAAGTATGTGAAAAAATTCTTCTGGAGTAACAGTTCAGAAAGTTACTCCTGGCATTTCATATTTCAGTGAAGAAACAAAGCCTCACTAATATTCTTTTGCTTGTTTTGCCATACAGGTTCCAATTTCCATACATTTTAAAGTCTTCTCTCCTAGCTTAAGTATTTCAAAGCTGAATATTTGATTTTTAATACCCTCTATTTTAGACATACACAGAAGAGCTACATAGCATCCCAAAATATCAACAATGGGCAATCAGCCCTGAGCCTCAAGAGGTGAGGAAGACTATTGCATACTGAGGCTTAACTTCTGTGAGTCAGTCAATAAAAAGTATCTCACGGATTTGTACAATACTCCCTAGTACCTTCTTTCATTCAAAGCCAGGTGTACTACTTTCGCTAAATAAAAGTCATATCTATTTAAGAGTTCTTGTCCCTAATTCTGAGGATACATTTACTGTACTTTATTTATGTGCAGTGTTTCATCTACAAGGAAAATATTCCAGATTACTATGAATGCCTCTGTAATAAGAACATTTAAATCTGGATCTTCACTTTTTATTAAAATAACAGATGTAGCTTTGAGGTGCATCTGAATATACCCTTTGTTTTATTTTTTTCTCTGCTCAAAACAAAAGACTGCTTTATGAGTGAAAAAAATAATTCTATCCCCTAATCTCTACTTGGGATTTTTAGGTTTTGTCAAATATGGGTAAATTGCTTGAGAGAACTGAATTTGTTTTCACATTAAATCTATAACCATTTTGAAGTCTCCCTGTCCCTACTAATTTATTTTTCTGAGGGAAAAAAATCATTTATTCTTAGAAACATAAGCTTCAAAGCTTTCTCTTCCCCCTTCTCCTAAAATAGGTTACCTTTTTAACTTTGCATTTCTCAGACATGTTATGTTATAAAGTACCATGATTCCTGAGGTAAGTTATCAGGCTCATATTACTCATTCCTCTTTCAAAGAACACCCCAAAAAGCTCAGCAGGTAGATTCAGCATGTACTGACTACTCAGGGCACTCAGATGTTTAAAAAAGCAGCTTACTAATGCAACTGTTAGTAGACCAGTGATAAAAGTGATCCCTAAAACTCTCTTTTCCCACTTTTCAGAAATTTTTACTATTTAAAAACGCTTTCAGGAAATCTTGCTTTTTTTTCATAGCAGTACTTACGCCTTCAATAGCTTGTAATGGAGAAAGGTAATGGGAACAGCATAATTGCTAGAATCAAGAAAGAACATGTCTCATACTGCACTGTTCAGTCAAGTGGGTGAACAAATGAAGATAGATAATGATGAATTAACTCTATCATGGTGCTGAATTCCTTTTACCACTCTAACCAGTGTTTCACAAAAGCTTATAATTTTTCGCTACCTGGAGACAGAAACTGAAGTATCTCAAAAACACAACCAGCATTTACTGATGGCAATCACCAAAAGGTAACTCTGGAAAGTGCCTACAGACTACTCAGCTGAAACAAAAAGGCAGGAGAAAAAGAGGGACCACTAGGCTCCCTGTTCTCAGACTTAAAACAGGAATATTCAAACTGACATTGGCAACTGTTGTATTTGACAGCTAGGAACACACAGTGCTGCATTGAGATGAGAAGTGTTAAGCTGTTGATTTTCTCCTTTTTTAAGAGGGAGAGGAAGATAACAGGTATCCTGTGTGACTTTTAAGAGACTATTTTGGGTATTAGCAAATACTCCTTAATTCCTTTTCAAAGCCTCTAGTTGCAAGCATAATTTATGCATTAAAATGAGATATCTTTATTTATCCAGAATTAGATTAGGCTATGTAATTACTTTAATTTTTTTTCTTTTTTCAGGTAAAGGAGAAAACAAGTGATAGATAGCACTTACCATGTTAAAACACTACATGCAATAATGTACAGATCAACTCACTTATTTGCCTAAGCAACGAAGAACAGGTGTTTGTCACCCGTCAACAGTACTTAAAGTATATGAGATTTCTGCAACACACTGAGGAAGAAATCACTGGAAAAAAATTCTTTGGAGGTACCTCATTCACTCATACTGAGCCCAATAGTCAATGTAATAGCAGGACTCACAGAGAGTATTGTGTCCATCTCTGGGGTCCCCAGCATAAGAAGGACATGGGCCTGTTGGAGTGTTGGAGTGAGTTCAGAGGATGGCCACTAAGATGATCATAGTGCTAGAGCACCTCACCTATGAAGACAGGCCCAGATAGCAGGGGGTGTTCAGCCTGAAGAAGAGAAGGCCCCAGGGAGACCTTAGAGCAGCTTTCCAGTACCTAAGTGATAAGAAACTTGAAGAGGGACTTTTTACAAGGGAAGGTATTGAGAAATGGCTTTAAATTGCAAGAGGGTAGATTTAGATTAGATATTAGAAAGAA
Organism: Sakesphorus luctuosus; assembly: GCA_013396695.1. Lineage (NCBI taxonomy): Eukaryota > Metazoa > Chordata > Aves > Passeriformes > Thamnophilidae > Sakesphorus > Sakesphorus luctuosus. Next base: position 129,793 of record VWZD01008537.1, read on the forward strand.
ACTATTTACTGTGAGGGTGGTGAGACACTGAAACAGTTCACCCAGAGAGGTCATGGATGTTCCATCCCTGGAAATGTTCAAGGCCAGGTTGAATGGGGCACCAAGAAACCTTCTTTAGTGGAAGGTGTCCCTTCCCATGACAGGAGGATTGAAACCAGTAGATCTTTAAGGTCCTTTCCAATCAAAACAATTCTATGATTCTAAATACCTTAGATTACGCAGCCTGTTTTTTTTCTAGGCCGTTGCAAAATAAAACAAAAAGGAAAGATTATTGTTTAATAATTAATGTAGTTATTGTTGCAGTTGGTGATAGGAAGTGTATCACAAGATTTTCATGATACAAACTCATTATTATTCATAGTGACAGCTTTGTTTCACAGTGCCTCTACAAAAGAAAAATTTACCTTCATTGCCCTAAGCCAGTTTAGAAACACATAAAACAAGAAAAGTCCAACCAATGACTAGGAGTAGCAGTTCAGCACACTTAAACCATTTTTTCTGATGGAGTCTATTTGCTGCAGAGAGAAACTATGAAGGAGTTGATTGCATTTTCTCATCTGGAGGCCTGACCTTTCTAGTCAAGGTCTGATACAACTTACTGGAAATGAAATAAACTCTGTTTCCCACCCCTCAAACTCCTAGCCTAAAGCATCCCAGCTGGCACTGGGTCTCCTTGAATTGACCCAACTCAGGGCCTCCTCCAGCTGGCAGGAACAGCAGCTAACAGAGTAAGGACCCAGAAGAAAGAGTGGATTTCATCATGTTTGCCTAATGGTCTGGCTCAGATATCTGCTAAGATTCATTCATTGGCATAATTTTCCACATGAAAAAATTGTGGAACTTCAAAGTTCTGTTTTCACTAATTAAAATTATAGTAAAGACATTGTTTGGTTTTTTTTTTTTTGGGGGGGGAGTGGGGGTGAGGGGTTTTTGTTTGTTTGTTTGTTTGATTTGGTTTGTTTTGGTTGATTGGTTGGGTTTTTATGGACTACTGATTCCATCATGGATAATTCTCTGTAAATTTACTAAGGACCTGACAAAGCATTTACATGAATAATTTTAACTGAGTTTTCCATACACAGCAACTAACACTCAGAACCACCAAATAGTTTGGTCCAGGGATTGACACATTTGTGATAAATAAATGACCAAACCAAGAACAAAAATCATTAATGTCTTCTTTCTTATTTCCATTCTAACAAGTATAACAGAACTTTGTTCTGTAAATCACATTTCAGCCCTGTGAACCTAAAGAACATAGGTTATATTCAGTAAGCTGTCTGCATGAGGAATTACAACAGCAGTCCATACAGCTCACTTCATGAGGGTGTGCAGATCATCTTTCATGATTTTCACTGTCACCCTCTAGATATCCATGGGGTCAGATTCTGAGCTAATATCAAAGTAAAAAACCAGCTGCTGATGGAGCTGCTCTGTTCCTAAGGGATTCAGTCTTGTGCTTACTAGTGATTCTGAGTTTAACTTATATAATGAATGTTAATTCTTTCGGAATTCAGAAATAAGATTTCTTTCAAATATTTCCACAAGGAAATACATAAAAACACCCATGGCAAAAATAATTATGAATAAAAAAGCAAATCCAGAAAATGTAACTGTCTAGTGTACCTTCATATGCATCTCTTGAAAATGGTTGTGCAGTACATTTAACTTCAAATTATTAAACAAAAGGAAATTAACAAGTCTTCAGGAGTAATTGAATTGGCTCAATTATTAGTAAAACAATCAGAAGATAATCTTCCTTAACCTACTGAATTGACTAAATGGCAAACGAGCTGAAGAAATGGCAAATTTGAACAGATTTCAAAAATCCTCTGTTGCTTGCAGAGATCAAGATTTATTTACTTATTTTCAAATAACCTGTGGCTAGATCCAGTAATTGCAGGAAATACTTTCAAAATCACAGGAAGAAACATCCAACAAAATGCTTTCAAGAAAGCAAATAAAGCACACTTTGATTCAAAAAGTGGCTTCACAGCTCTCCAATGCAAAATGAACATCTTACTGGCAGCTACTTGTATAAGGACCCTGAGAAAAAGTGCAATTTGATTTCAAACATGCCAGGGACTGTCTTTCATAATTTCCAGCTCTGACCACTGACATTGGCTTTCTTTTCTCTTTGCAAATGAGTAGAACTAATCACACAATTAAAATTTCAGCAGCTGAAGTAAGAGCAACACAAGTAGATCTTGTGTTGCATTTCCTTCCAGAAACAGCAGCATCTAAAGGCAGGAGGGGAGCTCCCACAGACAGGACTCTGCCATTTACTGTCTGTAAACCACAATACTGCCTACAGAGGCCAAACTGAACAAAGCCCTCCCTCCAGTTTTTGGTGGTGTTTTAAATTTTATTTTCTTAGGGAGTTTTTTGGTTGGTTTTGGTTGGTTGGTTGGTTGGTTTTTTTTTTTAACTGTTCTAGAACACTTTTCCATTCTGTCAGTCCCAGAGTTTCAATGCTGTCCGTACTATGAAACAACTGCAAGTTGAAAGACTGTTGCGGTTACAGACACACCTGTGCTTTCTGTGTAAGTGTATCCAACACATACAACAAAAGTTATGGGAAGGAAATGATTTGGTACTCCCCAGTTGTAACAGAAAATAGGTTGATCATTTGCGCAAGACACCAAAGGGAATTTACTTACTCCTTAGTGCAGTCTGCAAAAAGGCATGAGATTGTTTGTTGTAAGAATAGAAATAAAAACTTAAATATAGTCTTTCACAGCCATCCTCAAAACGACTTGCATGAATTTTACCAGGTATCATCTTCCAACACTAGAAAAAAAATTAAACAAAATAAATCCACATATATGCTCACTAGTTAGAAATTGCATTTCCCCCATTCTGTAATAAAACACTAGATTAATGTGTTACATGAGAGCAGATAGGTAAGCTATAGAATAAGCTGTGTGATATTAAGAAATTGGCAAGGGAGAAACCTATATTGAAAAATAAAGAGAGTGAAATCAGTGTTAAATGCTGCTTATGGAGGGATGGCAAATTGTACTTTTTTCTTTACAGCTCTCTTATGATATTCAGATAGGATATAAAGTTTCCAACCAAGGCAATTGGAATTTCATTTCCTCTTCTTCCTTCACTGCCATGCTCTAAGAAGGGCTCATCCCTAGAGAAGTGCAGTGTTGTTGACAACTCCACCTTTAAAAGAAACTTATGGTCTAACCTGCTCACAAACTAAGAAAAGTTGGTGCACCTTCAGAGTCCTTCCCAGCCACAAGTACTATGCAAGTACTTGCACTTCTGCCCTCATGCTTACAGGATCTGCTGGCAGCACTGTCACCAAAACGAGCAGGGAAGAAAACCCTTGTCTGTACCTCTGGTGTAAGGGCTCTGGTCATATCAACTGCTCCCACTCATTTTTTTCTGACTGTCTAAATCCTAAATTAATTACTTTTTAAATATTATTAGCATTAGGTTTGCATAATAGAACTACATATTTACAATTAGCAGTATTTTTCAGTATTTCAGAAACAGAGGAACGTCATGAATGCTCTCTAAATTTAAAGCCAGAATGATTTTATATTGGGAGTCACATGTCTATCTGTTTATGTTGCACCGGATCTCATCAAAGCCTGACCTCTGAAAGCAGTTCAGAGGAGTTCTTTTTATCACTATTACTGGGCAAAGAGAACACAGAAATGCATGAATTGTAATAATTCAGAATTTTTGTAGGCTTGATACGCTCACACAGAATATAGAAGATTAATAATTGTTCATTATGACAGGAACTAAATCAGTTTAAAATACATCTAAGTATAATTCCCATCACTTAAAATAGTACTAAAACAACATCTGTAAAGACAAGCAAAAAACTTTTAATTGCAAAAGAACAAAGCTTTATTTAAAGTCTAATGTGAAATAAGAATGAGTTTTCCAAATCAAGAAATCTCAAGAGACTAATTCAGACAGAATAGAACTACACAGAGGATAACTGTCCCTGCTCTTGCCCTCTGTGTGTTTGCCGGCGGGTCCTTGCTTCCTGGTTTGATTTCAGATGAATCAACAACTTCAAGTTGCAGCAAATGCAAGATACTCCTCTCATGCCTAGAAAGGTTATTTTGTTTGATTGTGATAACTGGTTCCCTAGGTCTCAGCAGTCTCTTTTACTCAATCTGAGAAATTACTCAGTCCATAGGTTTCCAGAACTCTCTGAGGAGACTATTCTCTACAGCCTCTGAAAATCTGTCTGTCTTCCTTAACAATTGCTTCCTCAGAAAAAATCCCACCTTCTTCATCTAGTGACTGACATGATTGTCTTTAGTTTTTAGTTTAAAAGGGTACATCATATAAACAGGAAATTAAGCATAAAATGTCTGTTTTTCAGTGTCCATAAGACAAAAGTCTTGTATATTCCCTTATATATTTCTATATATTGCTATTACTGGCATCCAGATGTTTGACACTTTTTTTTTTCTTTTAAGAAGTTGCACAATTACCTGCCTTGTCTCTTATCTTAATGACTTTTTGGCCTTTAGAAGCACAGGCGCATGTTGAATTCCCAACCTGACAATTAATCTCTACTTCAGGCTGAGACTGGTCCATGATCATAGAATCATGAGGGTTTGAAAAGACCTCCAACATCATCAACCCATTCTTTAACCAAAAACCACCATGCCCACTAAAACATATTGTGAAGTTCAGTGAGTGATACTCACCATACGTGCTGCAGCTTCTTAAATACCTGAAACTCTCATTCCAAAACCAAGTTTTGATTTCTGTATTAATTCATTGTCTTTTAATATAAATCACTCAGATTAAAAGCACCTTGCAAGTTGCTTTTTCATGACATTAGTTCTGGGAAGTCATCCTTTGAGAAGTGAGAGATAATGCATGATAGCAAAGAACCCCTTCCTACTACACCCTTTTGATTTTCAAATATGTATCTGTATATTGCAGTATATGTTTCTATTAAAAATAAGCTTAATGTATTTGTTGACTAAAAGCAAATTCTAGTAATAATTTAACAAGAATATGAATTTAGAAAAGGCTGAGTTAATGGTACTGGGTATTTCAGTGAGTTCTCTTCTTTTTGGTTGTTTAGTATATTACTTAAGTAAATAAAAAAAATACACTGTAGATGGGATTTCAAGATGGAGATCAGTTCAGATGGCAACAGATCAAGAACAAGGAGGTGACTCAAGAGCTGAGTAATGTCTCCAACCCTGAAACAGTGACCTCTGTAATACACAGAACACACTACTCTTTTTTGAGTGCTGAATAGGAGTTAAAATACAAGATAAAATTGCAGGAACATATAAAGAACATAATGCAAAGGAGACCATATATACCATATATATCATGTATATACTATGTATACTATGCATAGATACCATATATACATAGGTCCCCACACATTTCTGAGATGGTTTCTGAGAGACTTCACCAAGAAAAGAACCAGACAGACTATTGGAGGCAAGCATGATTCATATTGAAATAACAGAAAAACTGAAAAGAAAATTGTAACCAAGCTTGAAGTGGAAAAGTTCCTCTACTGTTTTCATCAGTGATGTGCAGCTACTGGCATGACTGTCAACCAAAGACAGGCAGCAGCATCCAGAGCTTATCTAAATCATTAGGTGACCAAAGACTTATTTGAAGTCCTAACTCCTCATACTGCCATAGTCAAGTTTTACAGAGCAGCTTCAGCAAAGTCTTGTAATAAGCATTAAGCTGTCATAGCACAATAGAGAACAAGGCCCATTGACGTCGCTCGCGTTCTTCCAGTTGGGCAGGTGGGGGTACTGCTGTGTTGCGGATTGGAGAAAGCATTGGTTTGATATGTGGGCTTTGGCACACGGTGAGCATTTTTGCAAGGAAGTGTTTTACTGTAATTTAACTTTTATTATAAGGCATGGCACATTTTTCCCAGCTAATTGCTCTATTTCAGCTTTAAAAATGAGCAGCTCTTTCTCTCTTATGTTTCAGCTCATATATTGTAATGGTATTTCTGCTACTGTTAAAGGTGACCTGGAAATGATTTTAAACAATTTGCTTCTTGTTTCCTCATTCATTTGCAATGAATAAGAATGCCTAAGATATTCTATAGCATTTCTAAACCATATCCCCTCCTCCTGCCCTGCTCTCCCTTTCTATTTTTACTTTATATACATCATCTCCCATATTCCAGCTTTACTCAAGTTAGGACTGCACGATATACCCTTAACAACCCTTTTAAATTGAAAAAGTAATAAATACTACTAGGACAAGTTTCAGCTCTGTTCTGTGATCTGCTATATAGATTCTTAGGAATGTTTTGCTGCTCTGAACAACTATCAGGCATTCGTCAATTTTGCACTGGGCCTGAAACTCTGCAGTCATTCTACTCACTTGATAGACTCTTCATTTCCTGATTGATGATTTTGGAATGGATTTGCCTTAGAGAAAGGCCAAGAGGCAAGAGATGCTGTCAGAAGACCTGCAAGTTTTTGCTAAAGCATAGGCAAGTAGAGCACCCAGTATTAATATCAACATTCAAGACAAATAAAACTCCCCAGCTCCCCAAAACCCAATTTATACCATAAGAAAATATTTGTGAGCCGTATTAAGACTTTTACTTTGAGGTAAGAGGTTTGGATTAATTTCCAAAAAGAAGAGTTGAATTCTTATTTTGCAGACGAAAAAAAAAAAGAAAAAAACCCTGACACCCAGAAACCGTAGTTTTAAAAAGACTGCTATACAAAGAAGTTCTCTCACCCAGAGCCAGGTCAGAGAAGGAGCTACATCTGGGAATGGTGAGTACTCCTTAATCTTTCATTTTATGTGCAGAATAAAGAGATCAAACCAACTTTTAAAACGCCTGAGCAACAGTTTTGTTCTGCAAAGAAAAATACAGTTCTTTTTTTCATATCTGTTAAACTGAAGCATTTACAAGATGTAAGGTCCCTACTGGGAGCATAATGTGAAAATCCACTAAATGTGTGTGTTTCTTCAGGAAGTTAAAGTGCTAGCAATTTGATTAATTTAACTTCTCTTTTCCCATCAACCCTAAAAGTTGAGAACTTTCTGGAATGTATGGTGAAAAATCAGTATACAAAAAGGATTTCATTCTATGCAAATTCAAATCAGATGTGAGGTTTTTGGTAGAGAACTATGCATGCTGTAACAATAGCGTATCACAAGAGCATGAGGCTGCTGCAGCCAGAGACTCTTTGAAATACACAGATAGGAAAACATCAAAATCCACCTGCAGTTGCATAGAGGTGTTGAAGAGGTGAGTGGACAAGCCGCTTAAATAAACCATTGGAGTTCTGAGGCAATTGATAAGTTCAGTATGGTTGGCTCCACAAGTACAAAACCATGCAACGGTCAAATCTCCCCCCAAACAAACAAAACCAAAACCAAATAAACAAACAAACAAAAAAAAAACCCAAAAAACCCAAATATTGACATTCTCAGAACATATTACTATATCCTGTTCCCAAGTGTAAGACTTATACCATTAAAAATTCTATGTCTAAATTTCAAATGAGCAGCAGAGCCATCAAAAAAAAAAATCACACGAAAAAACCCCCACTGAGCAGTAATAAGCAGTATGTGGATCAGGATAGATAAAACTTAGATGCTGAGCTCAGAAGCATGTCCTATGGAATTTATACTGTTGTAACAAAGTATAAATTGTGAATCCTCCACAACATCCCTCTTGACATTTTCTGAAGGGAAAGGAAGGCTTTTGGCACTGTGTCTCATAATATATTCATGGAGTAACTGGTGAAACATAGACTTGATAAATGCACAGTAAGAGTATTTTCCAAAATAAAAGAATAGTTAAAAACCACTTCTTATAGAGTGAAATTTAAAAGTAAGTTACAGGTCATCAAAATGTTTGATTTCCCACCAAAAAAAAAATGGCACCCATGATTTTTAACTACACTTTTAAAAGCCATCCCTGTTTTAAAACAATCTAAGATTCCATCCAATGATAGAAAACTGAGAGTGTACATGATACAATAATCAAATCTGAAGGTTATTAAATATTTGGAACTTTTAATAAAATTAAATTTTAGTTGAAAAAATCTGTTAATCATTATTTCTATAGTCTGTGATCCTAAATGGGATGCCATGTGTCTGTACAAAATACTCTCCAAAAAATCTAGAAGTCTTATTGAGATTAAAGTCTCTAGAAACCAGAAATTTAGTGATTTAGTACTTCCTAATTGGTTAAAGATTTAGAAGCAGAAAACACATACACACCTCCATAAATGCTACACATCAACTTCTATGAAAAAATTTGCTCCTATCCTTACCAGAAAGAATAATAATTTTTAGTTTTTCATGACCACTAGTAAATATAATTTATTATTAAAAGAATAAAACAGTAGAAAATCCATCTATGAGACATATTGATGGGGTCTTCAGGAGATGGTGAATTCTGTTAACAATCTTTTACCCTCCCATATGGACCTCTTATGCTTCACAGCCAGAGGAAAGGGCAATGTGTTCATGATAAAGGCTAAAAAAATCTAATAAATCACTTTCTACAACCATTGAGGTAAGTGTTGTCTGCTTGTTGTTGCTGTTCAATTAGTTTTCCAGAAGCCATATTCAGAATCCCAATAGCCTACCATCATTGTTAAAGTCTATTCTTTCCTCAAAGTACTTACAGGATTACTGATTGTTAGTCATTAAAGGTATAGGATTAGACACAAAAATAAAATCCTGACAAAACACATTTCAACAGCAATACACAGGAGGGCAAGCGTGTAATAGAACTTTTAAAGTAACTTTTTTTTAAATCTTCCTCTACATGGAATATGTTTTCTTACTAACACTGGTAACATGACTTCCACACAGCCCAGGAGTGCATTTTAAAGAAAGAGATTGGAAAAATGGCAAGCTTCTGTTTGTTGGATTGTTTTCATCTGTTTATTTTTGACAAGGTCAAGAAACTCCTTTTATTCGAATTTACACTTGGCTGATGATGAAAAGTAGCTGTATGTTTTGACATAAAATAAACCACAGATGTCAACATTAAGTAACAAGTGTTTGAAAGCATTCCTACTAATAACTGAATTCATGACTGCGAGTCAGCCAAAATATCCATCTTTGTTAAACACCATGCTTCCAAAGTGTTCTGCTAATCATTTATAAGCAGTAAACACATAACTCACTGCAGTCTAATTCTATTGTTTGCATTTCAGATGAATGATAATTCAAACAAACAAAAAGAATTTTTTGAAAGTGTTGCAGAACAAATCATCAGCACTCTCTCTTCTAAAAAAAAAAAAAAAGGCAAACCATCAAAAAAAAATCAACAAAAAAAGAAAAAAATCAAAAAGCAACAAATCCCTAAACTAGAAACCAATCATGAAACCAAACACATACAAAGAAGTAGCCCCTTTGCTTAATTCCTGCCTTTAGTGTCTGTCAAGAAAAGTAATGAAAGTACTGTATTATGTGGTGGAAGACACATGGAAAGCCAGGAGTGAAGAAGTTTAAATCCTTCCAAATCAGCACTTCCAAATCAGAGATGCCACAAGCACAGCTAAACTGAACCATCAATCTTTGCACTTGCTGACAGAAATTCTCTCCTCATCACAGAAGTGCAGAATTTTTGAAGGAGTTCTCATCTGATTTCTTTAGACTCTTACCTAGGTACATCCACTAACCTCATTTCTAAGAGCTAGTAAAGCGTAAAGACACTGACAAGGTGATGTTAAATAGTCAGCTAATATGCTCACATCCCAAAACATTAGTATGAAACAGTTTTTGGTTTCATGTCGCTCTGAAAGCAACAACCGCTTGTGCAACAATGCAATTGAAATTCTCTATGGATTTGCAGTATGTCTGCATAAGGGTTTTTTTGTATTTGAACTGAAACCAATGCTGCTCTATGAATGTAATGAATGAGCAGTAAAAATAATCTGTCTAAACCATTAAAAAGAACATGCCCTTGGATGTTGTTCTGTTCTTTTCCTATTTATCTTATTTAGTAAAAATTTTCACAGAAGTGATATTCTTTATTAGAATTCATTAATAAATTATGCAACTGACATCTGAAACCCCAGCAACAGTCATTTGCATGACAGAAAACTTACACTGGCAAAACTTATTTTCCAACAAGGTCAAAAATCTCCATAAGTTCTACATCAAGTCTAATTGATGAAGAATTGGACTGTATAATTTCATGGTAGAAAACATTCATTAACAAAGAATAACCATTTTGGCTTATCTGCAGAAGTGATGCAAAATACTCATTGAAGGTGGCATCTGAAGAAAAACAGCAACAGAATACCCTCTTTCCTTTACTGCTTCCAAAAGATGGACTTTTCCTATGTTCTCTGAGGCACTGTCATTGGCTTTATATGATAGTTCCATGGGGGAAAACAATGCACTAAATATGATCTTTACCTTAACTTTAATATCACTTTCATAACCATTAAATAAACTGATGACTCTTCATAAATCTGGATACAAGTCTTGAAGTCTCCACATTTTTTCACTAACGAAAGAGTCCTTTCAGCTAAGTTTATACTGTTTGCTAAACATGTCTTTTGATACGTATTATTCTTTAGCTGTACTGTGGACTTAATTCTTAGCTTGTTTTTCTTAGACTAATGTTATTTTTTTCAAACAGATAATAATATTAGATGTTATTCTTGCTGAATGAATATTGGATTGAGAAAACACCTAAGTCGGTGCTGCTATTTTTAAAGAAAAATCATTAACTTGGTTAGTTCTTCACCTAATGAATAGAGTGAGAATAGTCTTTCAAAACGAATAGTGTGTGGCAAAACATTCATGAGTTACAAAGTGAGGTTTTCCAATATATTGGTTGCTTGCTCATTTACTTGCTCTTTGTTAAATAGTCTTTCAAACAATGAAAATAATGCACAGCTCCAAAAAAGTTCAAAATTGCAATAAACAAAGTCCTAAATTTCCGTATTAGAATCTTCAACTATATTAACAAACTTCAAAGTTTGTATGGCTTTAACTTCTCTGTCAGTGAAGGTCCAAAAGCCTATCCTCTGCACATAATCTTTCAATAAATGGGAAATCAATAGCCAGCTTCACACATTACCTCTTCAGAGCAATGGACTTGCTCCCAACTGAGAGGCGCCCGAGACGCAAAGCTGCATGTTTCGCTCTGAGCACAGAGAAGAGCTCTTGTACATATGGGCACAACACTTTACAACTGGGCTCATACACCTTTGAGTGCCAAAATGTTTTTAATCCACCACCCTTTGGGAATCTTTCTAATTCCTCTGCTGGAAGTGGCCACAAACAGTAATCTCATAATAGATACAGAAACCTACCTATACCATATTTCTTCAAAGGACGCAACACATTCTAAAGTATATGAATCAAACAGACCTTACAGGCCCACAAATTCAAAGTTCAAAATCAAGCCATAAATTCTGAATTCTTTAGAGCTGATAAAAAAAAAATGAGAAGGTGTCTCAGGTTTGGCCTGGTTTTTACTAACCTTGGACTGCTTTCTTCCCTCCTCCTAGAGCCTTCTCAGCAAGGGGGAAAAAAAACTGCAAAGAAAAGAACTCAAAAGAAACTGAACTGACTTAAAAAGGAATTATATTTTCTAACATCCACAAACACGTATGCAATTTACACACTATGTGAACCCCACCCCAGGGGAAAGGGAAAAAGGGGGAAGGGAAGGGGCAACAAGAAACAAGAAGAAATGAAACTAAAACAGAACAAATGAAACTAATGAATACAATTAAAAACTTCAAGAAAGGAGAGGAACAGGCAACGATACAATCTCACCAACATCCGGAACCAGGAAAACACCAACAGAGACACGGGACCATCTAGGCTCCCCCAGTTCTCCCTGAGCTGCCGGAAGCAGGAGGAGCTACTCCTCCTCTTACTCTTACGTGGAAAACACGTGTGGAATACTTTGTAATGTCCACTTCCTTAGTTACACTGGTTACTGAGGAAGCCATGGCTCAAACCCATTACAGAAGGATTTGAAATATTTTCAAACTAGGATTTTTCTGAAAGACCTCTTCTGCTTTGTTTCCCTAACTCTTCTTTCCTTCCAGCTTTTACTCTGCTGCTGAAAAGAGATGCATTCCAGAAATGGGGAAGATAAAGAAGGGACAATAATAGGACAAAATTAAAATTTTTCATTTCCTTTAAAGTAAAATACAACTCAACACTAACTTTATATGAACCTTCCCTTTTGTAGTACTATTAAAGAAGTCCTCTCTTGGATACATTCTTCTCCATAAAACAGCTTCACAGGTTTTGAACTTCTTGTTCATTTAGTGTGTAACAGTCAGATGTGTGCAACAGGCTGGGAGAAGCAAACAAGAACAGCAAAAATGTTCAACCTATGTAACTCTTCTATCAGAGCATTGCTAAACCAGTCTTAAGTAGTCTTCCAAATTCATTGATATTGTTTTACTGATGTTATCCCTTATCTAGGAAAATGATGAAACAATGAATTCTTTTCTCCACTCTTGAAGAAAAATAATTTTTTTCCAATCTCTTTAAAGGGCACCCATAAGTGACACCTTAAATCTAGCACTCAGTGAATGACAAACAGAGCTGTGATTTACTAAAATACAAGAAATTCTGTATTTTACATTCCACCTACTGTGTAGCACATACCACAAAAGCCTGCATCTAGGTTAGCCCACCAAGTATTTTTAAGTCCCAAATATTATGGATGTAGAGTGAGGTTTTAAGAAATTCTACATTATTCATTACATTAGTGACTCTTAATCAAGAAACTCATCAAGGAAAGTAGGACAAGGCCAGTCTGGTCAACCTGATGCTGATTATCACACAGATGTGTTATCACGTACTTTCTCAAGAGGTTTTGTTTAGATTTGAGAGCAAAATTATTCCTAGCATCAAGCCATGTGTGCACATTTTTTTGCTTCAAAGCTCAAGCTATCAACTGTGATTAGAAAATGAAATGCAAATACTTCTGAAGAGGCAAGATGAGGGGAACAATTCCATGATTTGTCACTGACATCAATAGGCCTATGCAGAACAGTACAATTGCTCTGCATGGAGTGAAACAGGCTAGGTACAAGTGAGGGATCTTTGTCAGGCAAAATTTCTGTTTATAAAATTTCATTCAACATATGCATGGACATCTTTCATATCAAAAGAGTCTCACCTCCAGGAGAACAATCTTCTAACATGCTACACAACTGGAGATAAAAATCAGATAAACTAAAATTCTGTCCTTGGGTCTCCTAAGTTTTAGGCACCTTACAGAGGTCTACAATAAGAAAAATACATTTGAAATTTCAATTGTATTTATTAGAATAACCTCTTCAAATCACATAATTATTTAAATGGCAATGGATACAAGAACACTATTAAAATTTCTCATTACAATTCAACAAAACAAACCCTTTTAACAATATTCAAAAAGTGAGAAAATGTAAGGAAATTGGAAAGGTAACAATCACCAGCTGAAGCATGGCTTTAATGTTGTTCTGGTTGTAGTTAAGCCATGTTCAGACATTACAGTCTATTTGGCACTACTTGGCATGACTTGCATTTTGAGCTACCACTCCACCCCAACAACCCAGCATAAACAGGTAGAGTGGCTCCATGGCCCCACCACCAAGTGGGCTGGCAGAGCTGCACATACACACTCCCAATGATAAGGTGCTCACTGGACTGACAGGAAAGAAGTATGCACCCCGGTACCCTGACACACAAAAGCAGAGATCAGCAGTATCCCACCTGCACCCAGCTACAACCACAACAGGACACCAACCCCAATCCTGCAGAAAATAATGCAACTCCCCTCTCAGCAATTTCAGCCTCTGTGATTCAAGGGCTGGTTTCAAAGTTGCACAGCTGTGCAACCTGGGTTATGACTTGAGTGAAAAGCTTCTAAGTTGCAGGGAGAGTGGTGAGAAAACAAGTGCAATAGAGCCAAACCTGGTAAGAAAAGTCAAATTAAAGACAGATGCAAGAGTATTAGGATAGAGGTGGTCAGTATCTCAAGGATTGCAGAGATAAAACTAACACAAACGTGCAAAACACCAAGATAAAAATCAGGTAATTGGAAAACTGCTCTTCAGCAGTGTTATTTGGCCCATTCCAGCAATCAATAGAACCAAACTTGTCCTCCAACTTATGATTGCCAGGCTAATTCAACTCACCAGTTGACTTAGTGGAGGGTGGCTAGCATATTAATAGTTTATGAGTATCTCCTAAGTACCTATTAGGTAGCAACTAATTGATTACCTGTTGTATCAGCAGTCATTTTCTACTTTGTATTCTTAAACTGTACAGAACTGCTCTGAACACGGTAAAATCTTTTAAAGATTGCAGATAGGAAGGGTAACAATAAATATGTTGCAGTTGTTGTCTGTACCTAACCATCACTGAAGGTGCCTAATGAAAACTGGGCTAAATATGCCAGTGTCAATAGAATTTCATGGTTTGAACAATAAGGCTGAAACCTCCATTTCAATACCATCAAAAACTAGCAGCCTTGTTACAGCAGTAGCTTTACTTGATTTTTTTTCTTTTTTTCATCTGCTGGAAATACATTCAATTTTTCAATTACAATATACATGAGAATTCATGACAAGGCTTGGCCCAGAAACCATTGTCACTCATTCGAAACAAGACAAATCTATTTTATTAAGCAGAAAATCAATGGTAACCATAGATATGTAGACATCCTGTTACATCTATTTAAGATTGTTCCAGACAGAAAGCTGTGCAATATTCACATCATGCAATTTGAGTACTTGGCTCCACCCCCCTCACCAGTACTTGAGCCTTTGCTGTTAAAAGCTCTTAGCATCAATCAAAGTCAGTCTCCCTCACTCTTGGGGTGATAGTTCCTCTGATACCCTTTTATTTCCAGAGACAAGGCACAGGGACCCACCTTGTATTCCTAATGCAGAACAACGCATCCAGTTTCTCCTCTCTTTCCTGCTTTTTGCTCTATACCCCCTTATTCCTAGTGCTGCTCTCATCTAAAAGTAAAACTGCAAGATAGAAGAAAAAAGAGAACAATTTCAAAAGACCTTAGTTAGTGGTTTCATTCCTCCTCCTCCCTCTCCCCTTCCTGCCCCTTGGGTATTTAAATGGTTGCATGTTCTGCTTAACTCTGTTGCCTACTACCTGCCTCTCACTGTCAATGACCTTCATGCTAAGAAAAGAAAACAGCTCACAGACGTGAAAGACTGCAGAAACACATAGAGTATTTTTACTTGCTTTAGTTCTACAATACTTCCCCTCTTTAGAGACATAAAGCCTGTTTGTTCCAAACATAAATCTTAAAAGATACCAACAGGTCATTCTTTTGCCTTTCAGATAAAATATCATTAAGTACACAAAAATTATGAGGCCTGTATTTCTCCCATCTTTTATTTCAGGGCTTTAAGTGTTTTTCAAGATAAAGCAATAAAGTTTTATTCTTTTTGCAATTTGTTTTTGGTCTGCTGAGACAAAGTAAAATGCTTGCAATATTTACCCCAAATTAGCTGTAATAACACAGTCTAAATAAAGACTGTTTCACAGCAGTCTATTACAAATAAGAACTATTTACAGTGTTTTAAGTGCTACACTGTTATTCTCAATTCTTTCCCTTCTCCAGAAATGAAGCAACAATCTGCATAGATTTCAACTAATGAAACCCTATCTCAGGGAGCACAGAGCTAACGTTGTCACAGTACCCTACCAATAAAGGTCAAAATTGCCTGACATAGATTAGAAGATAACACATTTTCTTCTGGTCTGACAAAGAAATAGTATTTGGCAAGTAACCAGAGCACCACCTCAACTTATATTTCCAGAAAATCATAGATACTCTGAATGCTTTAGGTAACAGAAGTGATTTATAGGTTGTTTTCATCTGAGTTGTCAAACATGAAAATATTATGCTTACACAACTTCTAAAATGGTGTGGTATTGGGGGTCACCCTTTATTGGGGTAACGTAGATTAGCTTAGCGGCAGTCAGATGAGGCAGAGACAAATCAGGCTGCAGTGTGATCAGAAGGCTTCACCAAAGACAAAGGACTTTATTTTTAGTAACAGCTTCACTTTTATCTACTCCTGTATATAACATGCCAGTACACTATTGGTCAGTAGTTTACCTAACATTTATGGAAAGATTCTATGGTTGAAAGGCATCTATATTTTACAGGTGGTTCTCTGGTCCTTAAGGATGCACTCATCAATCACCTCAGACCTTAAGAGATCCACACACACACTGTCACCCCCACAGTGTGGAACACTGATGGAATTATTATGGATACAAAAGTAGATATAAAGACATGTGCAAAGATGGGATGCCTCCACATCCCTTCTTCTACACAGACTCCAAACTAGGCATGTCACATATCAGCTATGCTAAACCATTTAAATCACTGTCCTCTCTCTCTTCTCAACATCATTTTTCTACTTGCATATCCTTCCCTTCCACTTAACCTGCACTCTCATTTTGTATAGATGCACCCTATTTCTAAATTGCCATTGAAGTTTTATAATATCAAACTTCAGCTGCTCCACTGAGCCTCTGAAGCATAAAGATCCATACTGTCCTTTACAAGCCTCCCAGATGTTACACAGTCCTTGCTTGCCTCCATCCATCCGTCAGTCTATCCTACACTGTGGAGTGATGGCCTGATTAAGCCTTGATGGGTTGAGGGAAATGCCTCAGCCCCCTGGAGGGATGCTCCCAGCAGAGGCAAACTGATAGGTGATGGGTGTTACCAAAGAGTGGAATGTTATTAAATTTAGCATGGCCTTTCCTTGCGGTACCCTGTGGCACCCTGCAGATTCAAGGATCCCACCCCCTCAGGCATCTCCCATCTGTATCACCTCCCAGAACATTGACCATAGTCACACGAAACCACCTAAAGCGAAAAAAAGTATAAAAGAAGTAGAGTTTAAACCAAACCAGGAGGAGAAATGCCATGTTTCTGCAGGGGTAACTGCTGGCAGCCTGTCTTGCCTCCTTCCACTTCTTGGAACAATGTAGGGGTAAGGCCACCATGTGCTTTCTATACTTTATACTTTATATCTCATACTTTACTCTCTTACATTCCATCTTACATCTTTTCATTATTACTCTATAAGTATCTCCTTTACTAACTGTGTTTTGCTACTTTAATGATAATAACAGTAACTTGCTTTACACTTTGCTACTTTATATTAGCTATTGTGTTCTTTTGCAGTGTGCAGCTTCTTTTTCAACATGTGTGTTGATAAAAAGAAGCTCTGTTCTTTCCTTTTGCTTTGTGTTACAGAGAGAGTGCTGTGCAAGCCATTTTATTGTCCTATGTTATTGAAAAGGTATCTAGGTAAGTGTTTTAGGTGGCTGTGTTTCTAGTTAGTAGTTCTTGTTGCTAGTTTCTGTCTGTCATGAGAGTGGGATATACTGCTGTACTGAAACTTAAGTTTGATATGCTTGTCTCCGTAAAATGTGTTTTATGCTGGTTTCTTTTGGGGTCTTTTATTATCAATTAAATACAATCTTGCAGCTAAACATTATCACCGGCAATGAAAAATCCACAAGTGTCACAGACTTGCATTAATAAATGTTATTTCGGGAGCTGTTGTGAGGAAAGTTCTTTTCTAGCTATTAAGTGTTGTCGCATATCAGAGGTTAGAAAACCTTCCAGTTTGTGCTCTGTCCAGAGTTCGGCGGGCAGTGCTGAGTTCATAAGGCTCTAATTTTCTGGAGACGCTTATATAGCTAATAAGTTCTCCCTGGCTTAAGTGTGGTCCTCATAGCAGAGGTTAGAAAACCTTCCAGCCTGTATTCTGTCCAGAGTTTGGCAGGCAGTGTTGGGTTCATAAGGCTTTAATTTTCTGGAGGTGTTCATTGCTAATAAGCTTCCCTTGGCTTAAGTGTGGTCCTCATAGGGCAGTCAAAAATCTTTCCAGCCTGTGTTCTGCCCAGAGTTCAGCAGGCAGTGCTGAGTTCATAAAGCTTTGATTCCTCCAAGGACTCTTATATTAATACAGTTGAGACTAGAAATCTTTACATTTCTGTCTCCCTCCTCCCTTTTACGTGACATAAGCCAATCCAAGATTTATTCTTTATTGTCTAATAAGCTTTTTGCATCAAGATAGGAATGTAACACTGTCCTTGTTGGCACCCAGGACACTGGTCTTCATGTTCACATCTTCTGTGTGGATGCAGACCTTAAAGACCAGGATTCTCTTGGACAAGCTTGTCATCCAAACCCAGTTACTCATAGCTTGCATGACTGGCACACCTAGCCTTCTCCAAGGAAGAGAAAGTATCTCTGTGCCGAAAGTGCTCATGCCATTGCCAAGATGAACTCACAGTTTGGCTCCCACTGAATAGCTGGAAGATGTCCTTGCCCAGCCAGACATCACTCTAGCTGACATCCCCAGCAAATCACAGCTTTTGGTGCTCGTCTTCTACTCCTACAGTACCAAGAAGGTAAAAATAAAATGGTCGTAAAAAACATGTTTTTCCTGAGGAGTATGAGCAAAAAGCAACAAAAACAAAGGAGAAGATCCAGGAGACACTGGTTTGACAGTACAAGAAATATAAAGGCCAGAATCAGATTTGTCTTGAGTTGCTCATGCCATTTCAAATTACAGTCCACATTTCCTACACGCAGAGTATCTACAACTTGTTATCATTCTCTTTTACTCTGTTGAATATTCTCCAAGACAGCTAGGAGTATTTCAAAATAAAACCTGCAACATGAACTCTTTCTTCACAACACGGCAGTTATCCTCACAGACTGATAGATTGCTTAGAAATATAGATGTTCTGTATAAAACCAACTCATGTAAAAATTAACGCGCTATGGATAACCCAAAGGGACATATTATAACATCACCCATAATCAACAGTCAGAAGCCTAATGCATTAGCTGTAATATTTTATGGAAGAAGAGACTGGAAAGATACTCAGGGAGCACTGTGTATGGTAATGTAAGAATAAGTATTTCAGTGCAATGCTCAGTGTATAAAAAGAAAAAAATGGGCTCAAAGCTACAGTCTTGCGTCATTTTCCCTTCAGGAAAATTCAAGTTTAAAACAGTATTCTGGATTGAATCCCAAGTAGATGAGTCTATGATCCACAACAAAATATCATTTTTGCATAAAAGATTTCAAAATAGATATAGGCAACAATACAGACTTTAGATGATCATTTAATCATTTGTATTGCCAAGGCCTCAAAGGTCTCTTAATTTTTTTGTTTTTAAACAAAAAATTAACCCACTTTATGAAATCTTAATACATGTAGTCAGTGAATTCTCCTCCTGAATTAAGTCAAATTTCCCCTAGAGTCAGACATGTATTTCCTGCAGATGTCTCTGGGAGCCATCTGTATGCTTTAGTAAATAGCATCAGGGTCACCTGATATCTCAGGAGACAAAGAAGCAGAATACTAAATCTTTACAAATGTAGTCAGTTGCTCTATCACAGAAGCAAAGACCAAGTTTAACACTAAAAATTCAGTCAGCAGACACATTGTATTCTGCAATCCCACAGTCTTGCTATCTCTTCTCCCTAGCATTTAAGACTGCTGAAAAGAACAGAAATGTCATGCATATCATCTTTGTAACTGCAACTTATGGGTGCTGCTTTCACCTTTCTTTTAATTTCCTCACTTGGGAAAAATTAGAAGAAATAAACACTTGCTAAGCAGTCACTTTACAACAGAAACAGAAATTTATGAGAGCTTATAAAATCATGCAATTTTCAAACTTGAAATTTAGATCCAATTTGATCTGAACTAAGTTAACTTAAAGACAATGCCATAAACCTACTTGCTCAGAATGCCACTGCTACTAATATCACTACAAGTCCAAGGGAAAATATTAAAAAGAAGATTTTTTTTTTTTCCCACTAGAAGTAGACCTCATGAGCAGTTCATGTTACACCACAGGTCTTTTATAAAAGATAAAAGTGAACTTGAGGGCCACGAATCAGTGAAAATCTCTTTTGCTAAATTTAATAGGTAGTGTTTTCTCTCTTGAAAGAAAAGCCTTAGTCATCACCACATGGTAATTTACATCGAGACAGCCTGAAATGTATTGCTCTCAACACTTCAGTGAAAAACAAGTACTGCATGCAATGGCTTATTTAAGAAGCATTTACTAAAATTCCTTAGGCACCATAGTGCATGAATATCAGTTTCTCATCTATGGCAGTTACTTTATTTTGTTTCCATCTAAGAGATGTCTGGTTCCTCCTAGCAGAGATGTTTTTTTGGTCTTTCTTGTTCTTCTTAATTCACTTATGAACTTTTTATCTTTGTTTTTATTCACACATAGATTTTATTTTTGTATTTCTTGAAATATGAGTTATCTAATTATTTTGAAGTATTAATAGCTCATATAGCCATCCTAGTAATCTGTAAAATGGGTTATCTACATTGAAAACAAGGAGAATTATGGAGAAGGGAGACTTTCACCACCTAAACAAACAGGGAACTAGCAATTCCATTGAATCATTTAAGAGTGTGGCTTTGAGTAAACATCTACTTTGAGAAGGATGAATTCTCTTTTATTAAGAGAGTACTGAAATATCATTTTGAAAAGTATTACTTTCAGAAGGAATTGGACTAGAATGTTGCAATGAAAGATTTCATGAAAGGGTCAAAAAAATTCTTGAGGTTTTAAATCAGTCCTTGAAGTACAATTAAGTTACTAGAGATACTTTGGGGACTTATTCTCAGGTTCTTTATTTTTAATATTTTTTTTTCTCAAGTCATTCAAGCATAAACATGGCATTATAAGTGAGGATTTTTTTGCAGATAAAAAATAAATATAACAATGTGCATTTACCCTTAGACAGAAGACAAAAACTATTCTGTCTCAGCTTAGTATAGAAAGGGATTAAGTCCTATAAAGCTTACATTACCTACACTGTCATTCACCCTAACCTCTAGCTAATGGGCTATTCTGAAGGTTTTTTATTGCAGAAAGAGGCAGTGCAGCAAGTATGTGATTAACTAGAGCCATGGCTTGAGAGATATCATAAAAATTCTTTTAAGTGACATGATGAAAATTTAAAGGATATTGTTCATTGCAAGAAAATACAGCATGTTGAATAAAGATATTATTTTTCAATTGGAAATTACCAAGATTTCCAAGAACCCAGACCTTTTCACATTGTCTCTCTCTCTCTCTCTCACACACACACACACACACACACTCACACACACAAATCTACAATAGTTGATGAAGGGAAGATCAAATGCAGTTATGTAATTTGTAACTGGTATGTTACACCACAGGTCGATACCCTTTGTCAGTGTAGAGCAAAATACACACAGGTATTCCCACCAAAGAGCCAAAGCAGTGGAAAGGAATCAAAAAGGTTTATTTTGGAGGTGAGGACACTGAAAACTTCTGAAGAAAAACCCAGCAGTACTGTAAGCCTGAGAAAAGGCAAACCCCTTGCTCATTCCTCGGGCTTTATCATCGCTTCTGCCTCCTTCGTTTCCCCACAGGCTGCTAAGCTCCTGTAGAATGTCTGTAAGCATTATTGCTCTGGTACCCAGGTAGTGAAATTCTGTGGAATGCACATGGAGAAACACCTAAAGCTGTCTCTGGGAAAGTTACCTTGTTCCATGCAAGAAAGCTTCCTTCATGAAAATAACTGCCTCCTTGGTAGCAATATCTTCCAGAAAAGTTATTTACCCCACAGGCAGTTACCTAGATTCTATGGGACTCAGGCTTCAGAAAACACCCTGTGAACACATCCAATATGCATTCATCTAACCAACAAGTAATAGTAATCTCTAAACAAGAGTGTTGAAACCTTAAACTATCAACTTCTATACCTTACCTGTTACTATTGACATTAAAATTGTCATGGACTAGGAATCAAATCTTTTGTGACCACAACCACAATGTTTACACAACAGATGAATGAAGAGCTGAGGAATACTTGGAAAATAAGCTTCCTCTTTCAGTTGAATGGCAAAATCTTTAGAGCAGATGTTGTGTCTATTAACACCGGCAAGTGAAAAAAAGTAAAAAACATGCATGCACCAAATTCAACATTTCTGGAAGCTGTAACACAAATATAACATAATCTTTCATTGAAGATACTTTGTAAAGATGTAAGTTTTAGCTTCTCAGAGGTTCAGATTAATGGTTCAGGAACAGATTAACCAAAAAAATGACTTCAACTACTTCTGAAGCCACTTGAGATACCTTATGTATCTATCGAAGAAAGCTAATGAGGTTTCACATATCTCAAATAAGGTGAGTGTATGTAGAATCAGATCAAGTAAGTAGATATCTCCAATAATTTAATCCATTTTAAACAGCATGTATTATGATAGAGGGTGGGGTTTTTTTCTCAATAACTACTTCAGTTCCAATATTTCAATAAGTAATTTCCTGTTCCTTTTCAAGCATAAAAATTGCCTTTAATTTGGTGTTTGTATTTATCAAGCATATCTTCTGGTTATCCAAATATATTGATGGATTCAAACTAAGTGGTTAGGTTTAAAACTTGGATGATATGCTAATATAGTGTTCTTTGGTGTCGCCCATGTCCTTTGTCAAGACTGATGGACACACTTCAACATCTTTCTCATGTACTCTCATGTTAACTTTTAATACAGATTTTCTCATTAGGTCATCCACTGAGGTAACCTGATATAGCTAATCTTTTTTCCACCTCCTTTAAATTGAACAAGAGTTTAAAGAAGGAAGGAAAACAAACGCTAAAACCATCATCAAAATTATCACTACCATTTCCCAACTACCTCTGGCTTTGATCTTGTACTTAAGGAGCTTCCTGTGGGCAGCTAAGAATGACCGAGTTAAGCCTTTTGGTGATCTCCTTCGCATACAAGCTCTAACTCTTCCTAGATGATGTCTTTAAAACCACTCCAGAATATTTATGTGTTCTGTAAGCAAAAATTCTGAAGTCACACCGTTAAAGAAAGTATATCTTTTCCTCAGTAGGCAAGCCCCTTTGACCTCACTGTTGCCTATGTCCTTTGGAATCCTTCAATCCCAGCATGGGTCTGTCAGCATTACTGAAATTTGGAACTACTTCTGCTTGACATAAACTTAAATAAGACCATTTCCTGGCTGAATGAAAACATGCGTCACAGAATAAAGTTTTTGAATAAACTGAAAACCCTTGTTACAAATTAAGAAATGCCAAATGCTTGGGGTTACCTAGTGTAGAGTCAAATACACTCTATTGCGAATTAAAACTCTGGTCATCTTAATAAAATAATTTTGCTTCTTTCACAAAATAAGAATATATTACTGAAAACAAAGGACAGACCTCAAGATATTACCCTTTTTTAAATGTCTAATAGTAATAAATAATTGTGCCCCTTGCAATATTATAAGTGTGTCAGTAAAATACAAAAAATCCCAAAAAAATCTCAAAGTGGGAAACACTATAGATTGGTAATGTTCAGGATTAAAGGAGTCCTCCTGTAGTAAATACACACCCATATTCAATGAGTAACAAGCATAACAGAGTTAAAACTGCTCTACATTGATTCTACCCTGAAGGTAAACCAACTACATTGCAATGCTATAAATATCTGTCTGAAAACAATTGCTTTCTGAAAGCCAAAGCCAGTACATTCTAGTGACTAGAATTCAGTTTAGCATCAAAACGCAAAGGCTGAATACAAATTTTATACTTCTGGACCTTAATATTGACTATAAGCAGCCATGTACACTTTTGCTAATACATAAAGAGGAGGAAGGAAGTGTGAAGGCTCATATAAAACACTTCTATCTATGTCAGCATACATAACATTAAAAAAAAAGTCACACAGTGTCAGTTGAAAATAAAAGTCTTGGATTTGGGTGATATTTGGCCAGAAACATGAGTTTTCTTGGGACAAAATTGTGACTTTAGACAGAACTTAGATCCATGTCTAAATGAGTCTTCTTGTGGTTCATATACTGTATTATCATATCATATCAGTGGTTGCTGCAGGGAGGCACTGGTAGTGACCTCAAACTAAATAAGACATCTACTTCCTCTTACAAATGACTGATTTGGAAAAATACTTCATCTTTCTCTATTTCCAAAGTAAGAGACTATCCCCATCCACCTATGTTCAGTCCTTTTTAATAGTTTTGTCTGCAACCGGGACAAGGGGATCAAGTCCACTCTAAGTAAGTTTGCAGATGACACCAGCCTGGGTTGTGTTTATCTGAGGGAGGGCAGGAAGGATCTGTAGAAGTATCTGGATTGATGGGCTGAGGTCATTGGTTCAATAAGTCCAAGTGCCCAGGCCTTCCCTTGGGTCATAACAACCCCACACAAAGCCACTGGCTGGGGAAAGATTGCTTGGAAATCAGCCCATCAGAAAAGGAGCTGGGGTGCTGGTTAACAGGTAGCTGAACACAAACTAGCAGTGTGCACAGTGGGGCACACTGGAAAATCTGGCTTCAAGAATTGACACATAACTAAAAATGTGTCATATATCTTTATCAGAGATGGAATCTTAAAAAATACTAAGGATTTTCTTAGGGGAAAAAAAAGCAATTCTATTGTAATGAATTGCTATAACTGCTCTTATAGACTATATCACAGAATCACAGAATAGTTAGGGTTGGAAGGGAACTCCAGATACCATCTAGTCTTTAAACCCAGCCAATATCCAGACAAGCAGCAAGTGAGCCGTTCACTCACTCCCCCTCCAGCAGGATCAGGAAGAGAATCATAATGGTAAAAGCTGGAAAACTCATGGGTTGACATAAAGAAAGTTTAATAGGGAAAGCAAAAGCCATGCACACAAACAAAGCAAAACAAGGAATTAATTCACTACTTCCCAAGGGCAGGCAGGTGTTCAGCCATCTCCAGGACAGCTGGGCCCCACCATATGTAAACAGTTACTTGGGAAGACAAATGTCATCACTCCCCCTTCTTCCTCCCACTTTATATACTGAACATGATGTCATATAGCATGGAATATTCCTTTGGTCAGTTTGCATCACCTGTCCTGGCACCACTGGAATGAGTCTGCCACCATCCTCTTGGCACCCACCTTTGAAATATTTATATGCATGGATGAAATCCCACCTCAGTCTCCTCTTCTCTAAACATGCCCAGCTCCCTCTGTCTCTCCTCCTAAGAGAGATGCTCCAGATCCCTAATCATCATTGTGGCCCTCCTCTGAATCCTCTCTAATAACATCTTGTCTTTCTTGAACTGTGGAGACCAGAAATGAACACAGTATTCCAGGTGTGGCCTCACTAGATACAAGTAGAGGAAGAGGATCACCTCCCTCAATCTGTTAGCCACACTCTTCCACATGTACCCCAAGCTGCCATTGGTCCCTCTGACAGCAAGGGCACACTGCCAGCTTGCAGGCTGTGTGCAAGACTCCCAGGTCCTTCTCTGCAGAGCTGCTCTCTAGTAGATCAGCCTGTATTGGTATTTGGGTTTATTCCTCTCAATGGGCAGGACTCCTCAGGTTTCCACCCAACTCTCCAGCCTCAATGTATTAGTGCAAATATCCATATCTATATCAACATTATTATTCCTAAATAAATGGATCTTAAATTAAGCTGTTCTAGAGGGAATTGCCCACACAATAGCTCTAAGACTGTAACTGCAGCTGCAAAGTAATACCAGTCCATTTCCAAAGCAGACAAACATTAACATTTGTAAAACAAATACAGGTCCATGAAATTCCTCAAGTTAACATAATTTAATCTCAACCACAGTGAATCTGGTCAGGCCTGCTGATGTGGTTTGTAGGGCTTCTCTGCACTGCTGTAAACTGTGAAGAAATTCAAGTTTCTAATAAGAAAACAAAACCAGGGAACAGAGGATTTTCTACATATGCTTTACTGCCTTTTTAGTTTTCCAGAAGATAACTATATCTTTGTCTTTCTTTAGAATGGGAATTAAAGCAAATATCAGAAGTTTACGTTAGAAGAGTGTCTTTAAATAAGTTACATTTGAAGTAGCAATGATACTCTAGCAAAGTAGTATATAGTGTTAATAAGTTATGTTATAGTTATGGTACATTGAGTTACAATATTATTTAAAGAAATTTAGTCTATTTTTCATTGGATGTATAGCATTGGACATATTTCATTGGACATGATTTCATTTGACTATTCTATTGTTGAATAGAAAAATTTCATTGAACATATTCTATTGTTGAATATTTTAATATATATTATTGTGCTGGTTTAGAGGTAAACCAGCAGGAGAAATGAGCTCAACACAAGAGAGATTATAAGTCAGAGCTACAATTTAATAATAATAATAATACAGTAAATACACTGATACAAAGGGAAATTGCTTTCAACTCCCAAAACCCAGCAGTATAACCCAGTGCCCTGGGGTACAAACCCAAAGGAGTTTGTTAACCTTGTGCTGAGACCTGCGTGGTTCCCCCAAGTCCAAAGCAAAAGGAAGTAAAAAAACCTGTTGGTACACGTGATGGCTGTAGTCTGGTCAAGAGTGGTGGTCTCCTCCTGTCAAGGTCCTGCTGCTCCTCTGGATCCGACAAAAGTTTCCCGAGGTCTTCTTACCCATCCCTTATGTACCCTCAGGTAGCACTCAGTCCCTCCCCCAGGGTGGGGACTCACACAATGAGTGATTAACTCTGTGAGTCATGGGGTATTTTTGAACTGTTGATGGCCCATTAGCAGCTACGCCTCCTCAGGCTGGGAGTGGAGGGGCTAATGACTTCCTGGGAAGCTGCTGCAAATGGGCCATTGACCTTGGGAATGAATAGAGGGGGGAGAATATACAGCTTTGATCACCCCCACACAGTGACAACGGGTCCCACCTGCTGAACTAGGACAATTATATATAAATATATGTTATATATAAAATTATATAAGAAAAAATCTTCTCCTGGGGAGACATTTAGCAGATCAGAAAGTTTCAACTACATTAAGTTTTAAATAACACATATAAATGAGTCCCAGAAGGAACTAAATCACAAATAGTTTTTCCAAGGTAGAGATTTATTTCTGTAAATACCCTGTATTCTCTAAAAATGCCCATTAGCTTCCATTGTTTTGGCAAACCACTTAGGACACAAGTCTGAAAATAGAAAGTCAAACATAAAATTTTAAATAGTGCAATATCTCCATTGCATGCAGATTTAAACAGCATTAA